>OY757911.1:109780960-109923337 GCA_963585895.1 Sepioteuthis lessoniana
TATTTATATAATCATTTGAACAGCGTTTTAAATATTTGTACATTGATAAATAATAAAAACGAGACATCCAATGACGAGACCTGTAAAGTTTTCTAAAAATGGTGGTGTGGATGGCATAACGGTTACCGTCGGAGGAAATGGACTCAGTGAGTCGAGTTCAAATCTTGGGCAAAGATATTTGTTTAACTTCGCTTAAATGAGAAAGACTTTTACTTCAGGTTATAAATAGAATGAAGGAATGGGCTCCTTAGCCTTGGTAAGGCAACCAAACCAGGAAAAGTTAAACTCTGGGCTCAAACCCACGGTATAATGGTACTTGATGCCTCCTTGCTTAAACCCACGGTATAAGTCAGGTGCAACCTGTCACGTGTTACTTGGAGAGGAGATACGAGCAGGATACGACTCAAGGTCGATTTTTGAGCTGAGTATAACTGGCTTAAATTCATAGTTTTCTTTCTCCTAGATCAGTTGGTATGCCAAGGTTAAAGAGCCCAGTCTACCCAACTATTTACCCACAGCTGGTAGGGGAGAATAGTTAGATTCATATTTTTCACAAGGGTATTTTCGCTGTGTAAAATGAAAACAGCCGAGTCCGGTATTTGAACTCGGATCGTCGTATCCATTTCCTGTTATGATAACCGTCATGCTATGAGCGCCTCCTGTATCATCGTACGTAAGTGACAAAAATATTTTATAGATTTACACAATCGATTCTTTGAACGTCACCATATTAGAAATAACACCTCCAGTTTACTCTTTTATAATTTTTCTTTCTGTTTATTTATTTTCCCATAAAAAAAAGCTTTTTCTGTTTGAGTGTCATGTCATAAAAATATTTTATTTGCGGAAAAAATTTCTTGAAAAGATTTTCTGTTCTTTTTGTTTGTTTGTTGTTGTTTTTTTTTTTTTTTTTTTTTTTTTTTTGTTTTTGTTTTTGTAAATGACTAGAAACGTTTCGTAAAGGCGGGAAAAACATTTTTCAACATGAGAAGAATTTAAAAAAAAGCTGACATATATACATTTAGTCTAGGTGAGGGTAACTCAAAGACGAACTCTTTTAGACTTTATTTTCCGATGCAAGTATCATTGGGAACAAGAAAAGTGTTGATTTGGTTGGTTCACCCAAATTTTTCTCGTTCTCCGATGATACTGACATCGAAAATAAGGCCTGAAAGAGTTCGGTTTCATGTTACCCTTACCGAACTTTTAATCGAGAATGATTCACTTTACTTTTGAAAGTATACGTACTTCAATTTATAAGTAATGCAATAAACTGACCACTGACTCTAAATCGCTTGGTTTTGAGGATTAAAAGTGAGAACATTATACAAGAAGAACCACATTTTATTACCAGCAAAATAACAAGGCATGCATTTAGTTATGTTTCGTGGTACTGAATATCAAAATATTCGGAAAGAATTAATAAAATTAAATTGTTTTATGAAAAAAATCTTTTCTATCCTTCAAAACTCTTGTTTAGAACCTATCAAGGATATTTGAAAAGCTTAACTCACATTACTACGAAGGGTTACCAAACTAGTCAGGTAATAAGTATTTCCTCCTTTGCCGCTCAAATCTTTAATGTACCTTGTAATCGTAGTCAGTACACTTGTAAGTTGTTGGCGACCATAGTCGAGGGTGACCCGAAGGTTCCCTTTTCGATAGCTACTACACCAATGTGTAGGGGAGGACGCTACTCCTTTCCCTGGATTGCTTCACTTTACCCTTGATCCGTACCTTATAATGCCGAGTGTTAAGCAAGGAGGCATCAAGTACCATTTTTTGAGTCTTTGGTATGACTCGACCTGGGCCATTGCCGAACACTCTAACCGCTAGGCCAATTTCCGGTAAAGTACACTTGTAGTCAATACTTATTAACAGTACCTTTGTAGGGAACTACTCAGAAGAGCTTGCCTCATTCGAACAACCATTTCCTTGTATAGTTCTTTACTAAGCTCAGATTATTTTAGCCTGAGATACCTAGTGAGAATCAAATTCACTAACAATGGTTTGCTGTCTAGCTCAGGCAACCATTACACCACGGGATAACTCAAAAACTAAGCACACCTGTACAAGGCAGTAAGTATGAAGAACCAAATGAGAGTCAAACGTACTAATCAGTGATAATGGACAGTTAGAAAAGCTTGGTGACCGTTTACCCTTCAACGAGACACCTGACTATTTTTTTTGTGCTGAGTCTGCTATGTTGTTTCCCAAGGACAAACTTGTGTTCATTGTCGAGGCTTATCTTGTATATTTGAGTGGATTTGTTTTAAAACTACCTCCATACACTCGTCGAATTGAGTAAAAAGTAAAAGTAAAGTTGTCTCCCTTTAGTCGAGGGTAATCTGAAGGCTCCATTTTCGATAGCTACTACACCAAGGTGTAGGGGAGGGCGCTACTCCTTTCGCTGGATTACTCCACTTTACCCTTGATCCGTACCTTATAATACTGAATTACTGGTGCATCAAGCACCATTTTTTGAGTCTTTGGTATGACTCGATCTGGGATTAAACCCAGGTCTCCCGGGCCATTTTAACCCTAAGTGAACCAATATTAAAAACGATGGCAGCAAATGTAATGAAATGTGTATGATCCAGCATCCAATTTAAATGAACACGAAGTGGATTACTCTAGGTTTTCTCTGATGATTGTGCACATGCGAAGAAACTTATGTAACAGACATCCAATTCATAATTTGATGTTTTCTTCGGTTGTATACCTGCTCTGCTGTAGTGTCGTCGAGCACTTTCTTGCAAACTTTTTCTCATTTGCATATATGGACACACACACACACACATATATATATGTATATATATATATATATATATAGAGAGAGAGAGAGAGAGCAGTAATGATGTATATATCGCTTGGTAAAATGAAATCTGTCCTGAGGTGTTTCAGTTATTTTGAGTTATTTATGGAAACACCGATCTAATCAATAACTTATCAAAAGTCAAACTCACAATTACAGATATCGAAGCCTTCAGTTTTGGGTTAAAATTCGCGACCAATATTACAAACAATTGCATCAGAAATTTAATAACTTGAAATTACAATCACATTAATACATACTTTAACAAGGGGTATATATATATATATATATATATATATATATATATATATATATATATATAAGACATAGTAACTATAAGTTTCGAAAACAACGAATTTACTTAACCATAAAGATGAACAAAGATGTTCAGACAAATAGGGTTATATCTTTTGTGTTATTAATGTTTTAATTGTTCTCAACGAAATTCGACCTTAGGTCATCGCCAGAAGAAAGGGTTTTTTTTAAATGAAAAAACGTTGATTTTTAGAAGAGTTGATATGATATAAGAGAAGCTACGAAAATTTATGCGTGTGTACATTTGTGCGTGCATGTGTGTGTGTGTGTGTATGTGTGTGTGTGTGCATGTGTTTGAGTGTAAATTACACTTCTTTTGTGCGAACAGGCCCAATGTCAACAAACACACACACACACACACACACACACACACACACACACACACACACATATATACATATATATATATACGTTATTAGGTATTGACTTAACTCCTTCGCCGCGATCAGGATGTGATGCAAGGTCAATTTTCTTAGCGTAATAAAGCTGGTTTGAATTCAGAAATTTTCCTTCTCCTAGACTGGTCACCAAGCCAAAACTAAAGATTCCAGTCTTCCCTACTATCTAAACATAACTAGTGGGAGAAACGATGGATTCATGCCTTTCTCAAGAACATTAGCGTTGTGTGAAATGCAAACGGCATCGTCCAGGATTTGAACTCGAGTCACCGATTCCGTTTCTTACGATAATAATCGTTACTTTAAACACATCTCTACAACCTGACGTAAGTAGAGACACTATTATCTTTTCTTAAATCTGACGTACAGTAAACATAAATACAGTAGGGAATCCTCCAACTTTCTATAAAAAACAAAGAAAAATATTTACACAATTACTTCACGATGCCTCGTACTCCACGGACACAAGAATTATCAGATTTAGAAAGAAGGCAAATCGTTAGTCAGTCAGAAGATAGAATGAACCAGCGTTAAATAACACCAAAATTGGGGATTCCATTTTCAGCTGCATGATCGTAACATTCATTTATCAAAGAAAGGAAGCCATGGCCTCTTTTTTTTTACTGGTTGACCTGAGCCATCAAAAAGGTCTCTTTATGTAATAAGATGGGAAATCGAAAATTATCCCTTGTAAGGCGATAGATGTGGCAGTGTTTAAATCAAGTCATACGTTTTTGTTTTTAATAGTAGAAGGGCCCAGATTCTTAAACTGATTAACATCTAGCAGACAAAACAATGAGCGTTTGAAATGAAGATCAAACCCCTGGAGTTTTGACAAATGTCACAATGCCATTTTGCAAATCATTTCTCATTTGGTCGATTTTTTGAAATATGGATAAATATGGATCTCGAGTCTTTAGTCAAAACGTTCGTTTGAACTGCTTGCGGCCCACTATCAAATATTTGAAGCAATAGTTATATAAAGATTCTGGAATTCCTTGGAAATATCAAATCAGAAAAATACATTCATATTTTCCGATATGATCTTATTCCAATATCATTATATTCTAATATTCATTGTTGATTATTTGTATAAAAACGTTACTCCTTTACCCAGAGTAGAGAACTTCAAGCCGTGCAGAAAATAAGCGAATAGCAGGTTCAAAAAGATATTAAAAGACTCTCAATTCAGTCTATTCACGGACCCTATTGAATGTGAATTGGTCATTTTAGATAATGAAATAAAAGAAAGGTCCTGAAATTTCAATAAAATATTCACTTTGTGTTTTCAATGAAACCAGCTCAGATATTCCACAAAAGAAGAAATCAGATCCCATAAATTCGATGCCTGTGAGAACAAAAAAAAACTAACAAAAAAAAAAACAACTTCAAAATAAGTAAGCGTTAAGTTCACCAAATATTAATTTGCATCGTAAAATATTCTCAAATTGTTTCGATCGTTCAATAAAAGTTCTAATTTGAAAACAGAAATGTCTTTTTTTAAACTTCTGTCATGTTTATCTTTATATATGTCAATATAAATATTCTAGCGTATACAGATATAGTGTTGTTTAAAATGGGATCATTTTTTTCTCATATGTTTTTGACCGTCTTATACTTTTATATTGAAGTATATATTGGATATACATGTGTACATGTGTGTGTATATATATGCGTGTGCGTGTATGTATGTGTGTGTGTGTGTGCATCCAATATATCCACTTATATAAAAACGCAATGTATATCCATTTATATATCTTTCAGCATGTTGCACTTTTCACAGAGCACACAGATACTACACTATAGGAAGAAGTGTCGGGGAGTTACACATTGATTACAGGTAGACTGCACAAATACTATGATGCAAGGCAGAAGAGGCGAATCATACATAAGTAATAACATCATTTATATATATATATATATATATATATATATAGCATAGACACAAGTAGATAACAGTATATTTAATTCATTTGTTGTGGTGTGTATATGTGTTCGTATAAAGTGTGTGTGTGTGTGTGTGTGTGTGTGTGTGTGTGTGTGTGTGTGTGTGTGTGTGTGTGTGTGTGTGTTATAAAAGTAATCTTCATTTAAATGCTTCTATTTTGTTTTGGGGATTTCTAAATATTTTAAGCAGGCTAAGAGACTCCATTTTGGAATCTGTTATCATCACAGAGGACTTGGTTGTCGGTCGTTGGATAATGGAGACCCCCACCCCCCAAAAAACATGAAGCTGTTAATTTTTCTCAAACGTTTCGATTATCTCAGATTTCGATATGGAATTGACAAGACTTTGGCACATTTTATTCAATTGAAAAGGAACTGTTTTTTTAATTATTTTAAATTTTTTTTTATCTCTCTTTATTTTAGTTTGGCACTTTTTTTTTTCAATAAAGAATTTGGCGTTGAATTTTATTATTACAGTTCCTTGTACTTCGAAAGCTCCCACCAGATAATTTTTTTTAACAGTGATCTTTATTCCCTTCAACAAAAGATGTATGGATGCATTTATATGTACACCGATGGAAAATAAAATTGCAACACTTTGAAGGACAATGCCGATTGTGACCTGGGTAGAGTACATACGGAGAGTTTGATCACTATTGATACACCTTTTGTTTTGAAATCTGTATTGATCAGTACATGTAATCCAGTTATATTACTTGTACGTTTAATCTTGAGTAAACTGTAACATAAGATTCAGGGTATTGCAATTTCATTTTTCTTCTATATTTATACATATGTATATGCACTTATTTGTGTGTATATAAAATGTATTTGTCTGCGTCTTGTTTTAGACAGGTACAAAAAATTTAGAGCAAACACGTGTTTCAGTATACAATATGTTAATACAAATAGGTCTTTCCTCAGTACAAAATGTCAATTTGTTAACAACAAAATATTCATCTATGCAAACTTAGATATTTTTTGTCCACCATATTATATATACTAGCTAAAAATTCGCCTTACTGACAACGTTTTAAGTTCTGTAAACTAACCGTGAATTTATCTGCCCAACTTTTTATTGCAGCAATAAATACAGTTTTTGTGAAGACTTATAAGTTAATGAACGATGTTAAGTGGTTAATGTTTATGAACTCTTTGGTAGGTATTATTCGTACTACAAAAGTAAACACATCAAAAGGAATTTTTCAAGACTCGATTTTCGATGATAGGAAAACAAAAGTTATGGAAAAAAATTATAATTTTCGTTTCTGACAAGGGAATTTTCAGTTAGATGTTAACTTTTACCTTTTACGGGTAAACAACAAGATAAAAATTCAGTTTAGCTGATCTGACAGACAAAAAGTAAGGGTCCATTTTTGCATTCATCACCTTTCTCTCTCTCCATTTATATATATATATATATATATATATATTCGGAAAACTCTAAGCTACACTCAGAGGTAAGAAAACGAAGTGGGGGTGGGGATAAATATATATATATATATATATATATATATATATATATATATATAGAGAGAGAGAGAGAGAGAGATAAAGGTGATAGTGATTTTAGTTCGATTTGAAATTCATAAATCCACAAAAAAAATACGTGGGCGCGAAATGGCCAATAATTTTGGCTTGTCTAAGACATTTTTCATATTTTATGCAAATGAAAGCACTAAATTTCGATTGTAAGTATTTAATTCTTTTAACAACGCACGCAGTGAAATATCTTAACCCTTGCAATGCCATGTTGGTATCACTTCATCGGAGTCATCCATGATTACTTATCAAATATCAAGGTTTATTTTCATCATACAAATTATGCAACGATTTACACGACATATTAAATGCATGTAAAGATGCTTTCCTTTTTTTAAGTATGGTTTTAAAGAAAATTAAATTCTCTCTCTCTCTCTCCTTCGAGCAATCTGTCAGTGTGTGTGTGTGTGTGTGTGTGTGTGTGTGTGCAATGGATTCAACTTCGACGGAACACATCGGCATCACGAAATTCGTCCTTATGAGCAGTCGTTCCTTTTAAATGGTTTTGCATTAAAGGAACAGAAGTTTGAAAAGACAGAGAGAGAGAGAGAGAGAGAGAGAGAGAGAGAGAGAGAGAGAGAGAGAGAGAGAGAGAGAGAGAGTTGCTGGATGGTTAAGCCATTTATCTAAAAAAGATATTCAATTTACCTTACGTGATATAAAATACTGGACAATCGACCTATTCGCAAACAATCCATCTATTCACTGATAGAGAAAAAAAAAATTAAATGTGATAAGTAAAGAAAGAATTTAAAAAAATACCAACATGAAAATTTTTTTTTAGTTTTTCACAAAAGCAAAGTCTTCAATTAAGTGATATTAAAAGTAAATATTCAAAAGAGGTGACGATGAGATCTGAAAACTTAAAAAAATAGCTAGATAACTGTTTTCTATCTGTCTATCTCTCTATGTCTTTATATCTATCTATTGAATCATCTTTAGTTACTGTGAATTTGTTACTAACTCTTTGTGTGTGTGTGTGTGTGCGTGTGTGTGTGTGAATTCTATATTTATATTTTCATATTACTTCTTTTCTATGAACGAAATTACAAGAGAGCAAATGTGATCAGCAATTAGAAACAATTTTCGAATAAAGACCATTAATTATAACAATATTTCGGGAAGGAAAAATATCGGGCAAAATTATAAATCAAGCTCGTGTTGGTTAAGATTTAAAGTTTATGTATGTATGTATATATAATATAATAATCATTTGCATATTGTATGTTTATAATTTATTCTTCTTCCTCTTCTTATTTAAAAAAGTTGACTCTATGCTAAAGGTATTATTTAGAAAGGCCAGAATTTAGCAAAAATAAAAAAATATTAAAAAAAATTTCTTTGTACAAATTCTGAAAAGATTTTCGCCTTTTTTTTTATGTATGTGATTTCCACAAGAATCTGAATCAATTGCAAACATTGAGTGACTTATTTCTTGTAGTAGCGTCTTTCTTAGGAATCAAAATTTGAAACAACACAAAACAAGTTCTTTGAACGATATTAACCCTTTCACCTTTTGTTAGTTGTTCCATAATCGAATATTTTCTCTTAAAAAAAATACCAAATGCAAAACGTATAAAAATAGAAAAAGGAAGAAAAAGAAAAATTTACCTTTTTTTTTTCGTTTCACAATTTTTGAATTTGAATTGAGGATAATTACTGAAATGACTCAGCTGAAAAAATGTCTCTATGAATGATTAACAAAAATCTTAATTAAAATCGATTTTATGTAATTAATCATTTCTCATCATAATAGACTGCAAACGTCTTTTTTTAATAAATTCTTTTCGGAAGTACATACTTATCTCTCTACACGCACAAAATTGAAAGACTGGTACAAGAAGACGCATCTATGTGTAATATTACAAGTTTGTTTGTTTGAGTGTGTGTGTGTGTGTGTGTGTGTGTGTGTGTGTGTGTGTGTGTGTGTGTGTGTGTGCGTATATGAGTGTGTGTGTGTGTGCGTGTGTGTGTGTGTGTGCGTGTGTTAATATGAAAATTATGCATGTATGCGTTAATTATTTATATAAACATCATGTGTGTGTGAGTGTGTGTGTGCGTGTGTGATTATTTATTAGTATATGTCTTCTGTTAACGACTCGTGGGTGTTTATGTTAATTAAACCTTATATATTTACCCACATATTATCAGAAGTGCATATATATATATATATATATATATATGTATAATATATATATATATATATATATATATATATAATATATATATATACTTTTCCTGAAGTGTTAGTGTGTGTGTTTTTAATGGGATGTACTCTTGTGTGTTGATCTTATTACGTGTGCATTCACATTAATTAAAAATATTATATGTTCCATCAACATTCCCCCCATTTTTCCATTTTTTTTTTTTAATAATTTTTGTTTCTTTCTCAATATAAAAAAAAATTGTCGTTGAAGGTGTGCAAGGATTATTGAATACCAACAAAATGAATGATTGTTGGCGCGTTAACCATTAATTCTTCATATTTGTCCAGAAACAATTGAAGTCGTTCCGAGTAATTCCCTTCCTGGTAGGGCAGGTTGTGCCGTTTGAAGAACGCTGACACTACAGGTTTGACCTTCAAACACATGTAGTCGGAGAGGTGTGGGAAAAGATGGTGCTCAACATGACAATTACTGATTCCCAAACCAAAGCACCAGTCAAGGAAAGGGTTTCTATCTAGATTAAGGACGCCTGTCGCCATTTGGTAGAGTCGGGTTGGCCGATCATCTTTTGAGTACATCGAAAGCCCAATATGTTGAAAAATATTCACATGAATATACGGGATCGACATTACAGCTCGGTTAAGAAAGATAAAAGCAATCGAACCGGCTACGGTAAAGTGGGAGATGTAGACGAGTAACAAAATATTGAAGGAATAACCAGATATCATATTGCAAATGTAATAAAATAAGGTTTTCCAACGACCCCACAGCTGAGATATGGCTACGAATGGAGTAATCAAAGGAAGAGCTAAAGGTGCCACAAACATATACGGAAGCCGAGACAAACTTGGTATTTTCCAAGAGCTGGAATCACCCAGTCCGATGATATTCGTGTGTGGGTGGTGTAGTTTGATGTGATACTCGGTTGCAATATGGCTAGTGTAGCTGCCGAGAAATTCTACGAAAAACAGGGTCCAGATTTTGTTCCAGAACCGCGATGCAGCGAGAACACCATGAGTGGCCAAATGTCCACCCTTGATGGAAAGGGTAGAGTGTGCGAGTCCACTGAGGATTCCACCTGTCACAAGTGCCAACCAGTTGTTCACTCGCAGCAAAGGGAGACACAGGAAAGTGATTGTCAGAGCACCCAGCAGGATGGCCCAGTCAGCACCGCGGATCTCCCACCACGTGCTTTGCTTGACGATCTCTTGTACCTGTCTGTTGAGTTCGGAAAATGCCGGTAGTTCTTTCAATGTGACATACACGTTCTGATGTTTTTCCTCTTGTGAACTGTCGTGATGCACTTTTTCTTTTACAGCTTGGCCGTTTTTTTTGGCAACGTTTTTTCTTTCCGTAAGTCCACTGACAGAAGCTTGTTCGGTCGTGGTTGTGACACTGTCGTCGTTCTTTTGATCTGTACCTGATAATTCCATTTTAGCAGATGCTGAATTGATTTACAGTTTCGATCTATCTGTTCGGATCTCCCAATCGATCAGTTTAATATTCCAAAATGTATTTGGTGTCTTTTGTTGATTGGAATTAGATTCGAAATATAAAGAATCTATGAAGAAGGACCTTGTAAGTCTGCAGTGTTAATCTCAGGTCTTTGTCTACCAATTTTCTTTTTCTGTGTTCGTCAGTCTTTGTTGCTTGACAAATAGCAGCCGTAAAAGAGCAGCAGTAAAGCGAGATAAATTCATTAAACAACACCGCTTCTTTGCTGTTGCTCAACGGTACAAATAGCAGCTGCAGCGGAGAAAGAGTAGCAGCAGTAGTAATACAAGCAGCAGGAGTCAATTAGCAGTACCCTTCCTTTTCTTTTTTCTTTTTTTTTCTTTAACTAGTTGAATAGAATAGAGACTTAATACATAACATAGACAGTTGGTGTCTATTCAATCAAAAATAATATCTTCGGCGATCCTTTCTAGGTCTGTCAATCTATTTATGTCAATATTTCTGTCGCTTTACCGTATACAGTGGGTAGAAATAGCTATGGACTTGGCAAGGACGATTGAGGAAATTACAAATAATAGGTCTAAAGAGAAAGTTAATTAAAGAGTAATAATCAGGTAAGAAGAAAAGCGAAAGGTTGTAGGTGGTCGGTTCGTGTAGTTAGCGGCTACGGTACACAGTGAAAAAAAAGGCACTGTTATTGTTTTTGTTACTTGTTTTTGTACCCTGCTCCTGGCCAGGGAAATGGCATTTGTGACGAAGGCAAGTAGCTTTTATACCGGCGGCTCAAAGTCATTTGCTTATCGATTGACCAAAGTTCAGTTGAATAAGTAAACTTTATTATTAATGATAGGTTTGAGGATTTACTCTTTTTTTTTTCTCACATTTTCTTCGAAACTGATAACTTATACAAAACAAATGGAGATTGATTGAATAATTTTTAGATTGATATTAACGGCATGGCAACCTGCCTAAGGTTACTTTGTGCTTAGAGATGATGGAATTGAATTAATTGTACATTTATATCTACATTTTTAGTCGTTCTTTAAGAGTTTTTTGTACGTAGTTACATGATATCAACTATTTCTATCTAATATAAATAATCTTCACAGTTTTAAGATTTCAAGTATTCTTATGTAATACAAATAATTATATGGTTTCAAGCAACTAATAACTATAATCCTTAGAAAATAATAATAGTTTCAAGTAACTATTCTTAATATAAATAATTCACAGCTATATTACAACAAGTACTCCGATAGAATACGAATAATTTTTAAACATCTACTTGACCCATAGATGGGACTCACACAAACACAACCATTCCAGATGAGAGTAGACTTGGGAGCAATGAAGGAGTATACCATACTCTCCAAGACTCTAGAACTGGAGCTTCACCACCAAACCCAGTTTAGTGTCATAACCAGGACACCCTCTTTTTTGGAGGGGGCGTCTTATTCTTTTTAAAAAGCGAATAAATCAAGTGGATGAAAATTCGCTCTTGATAATAAAGAAAAACCTTAAACTTTTGTTGACTAAGAATTAATTTTTTTTATTTATTTGCAGACTTTTTGTCCTCATCTTGGTAGTTTTTGTATTGTTCCTTCTTCACTATGTTTCGGTCAAATTTCACAAAAGGTCCGCAATAAATAAAAAAATTAATTCTCAGATTAAGAAGCCTCATCTCAAAATGATTCCAATTAAAGACAATTACAAATTTTGTTGACTAATTTAATCAAGATACTTTATGAAGTGGACCATGGAAGGACAGTAATCTGAGTCCTTGTGCCCTTGTGCAAAAGGATTATTGGCCCACTCTTCCATCCATTCTATGCAGATATGTATTATCAGAATCAAAGAGTTCTTTCTAAAGTACAATGTTTGAAAAATTATGGAGAAAGCTATTTCCTGTGCAACAGAGTACCGCAACAGACATATCTGGCGGACATTTTAGTGCCTTTAGGCATCACCTGATTATCCGATCGCTCAGTTCACCCCTGGGGGTGGACTTCATTTGTCTAAGTTATAATGAGTGATTGTTGTAACCTCACAAAAGGTTACTAAATGAGAAATAACCAAAATGGAGGTTGGAAATGAAATGGGAATCTTTATAACATTAACAAAATACAATACTCGCCAGCAGCGCGAAGAAGGTACACACTGCTTGTGGTGACTACTTAGTCAGCATAAATCACCCCATCACAATAGTGCCCAACATATTTATGAGAAATGGGCCATAATGTTCACCGGAAGGGTATATAAGTGACTCATCTCTTAGCTATATCAGCGTTTCTACAAAAATTCTATATTTTTTTGAATAAGGAGATTCATTTTCTAGAATAAATGAATAAATTACTGATACATATTTGAAGTGGCCTTGTGCCAGCTTAATCTAAGACTGGTAAATATCCATTAAAAGTTATTTTAAGATTGAAATTGAGAATAAACATATGAAGAGCCTTTCATTAAAAAAACAAACTAAGATTCACCATAAGCAAGGGCAGACTGACCCCTATTGAGCTAAGAGCTACGATGACATGACATTTAGAAGTGGTAAATGAATAGAATGAGGGGTATCCCCGTGTCGTAGTGGCTAAAGTGCTGGACTGCGGCCTCGAAGCAAGCGAGTTCGAACTCCAATTGTGCTATTACGTTCACTTTCGGACTAATACCCCTAGGAAAGGTATGAACCCCATCATCTCTCCCATGACAAGCTAGAGGTTAAATATTTTCACTGCTGTTCTTCAACAAGGATGAGTTTGGCATTAAATAACCCACGAAGGTTTATATACCTTTAAAACTTAGAAACCAGAAACCAAGCAAATTGGAAGAATGATTGGAGGGTAGAGTGAATAAAGATGGGAGTATGAATAAATAGATGGGCATGGAGTAAGTCAGTCGTCTAGGGACCAATAAGATACTTACTGATCTTGGACTTGAAGAGATGAAGGTCATGAACTATTAGAAAATAATCCTACCTTGTTGGCGAGGCTTAGAAGACGCTGACTGTATCCTCTGTAAAGGAGTAAACTTCCCTCACTAAAGGGGTGTCTTTGGTATGACACTAAATTGCATCTGGTGGAGTAGCTCCGGTTCTGGAGCTCTGGGGAGTGTGTAGTATCTCTTCATTGTCATTACTCCCAGGTCCACGCTGGTTGTATATGTATCTATATTGTGTATGGGTGAAATCGATCAATTTTCAAATCATTTGTTTTCGAAAGGAATACTTGAAACCATATAAATGTGTGCAAATTATTTTTATTAAGAATAGTTACTTGAATCTATGATTGTATATTAAGGATTATTATTAACATTAGTTACTTGAAATTATGTAACTGCTTATACATTATTACTATTAGATAGGAATAATTGAAACCATACAACTGCATAAATTATCAGTTGCTTTGTTGGCAGAGCTTTGTAAATGCATCCAGTGGAGAAAAATAAAACAACCTAAAAGGGATATCCTGGCTATGAGACTAAACTGCATCCAGTGCAGATTTATAAAACCAGCCATAAGAGACACTCTAGCTATGACACTAAACTGCATCAATTTCAGAAGGGTAAACCGCCCAAAAGGGATATCCTGGCTATGACACAAAACTGCGCCCAGTTCAAAAGAGATATCCTATGACACTAAATTACATCCATTTCAGAAAGGTTAAAACCACCCAAAAGAGATATCCTGACTATGACACTAAACTGCATCCAGTACAGAAAACTTAAACAATCAAATTGGACACCCTGGCTATGACACTAAATCATATTCAGTGCAAAAGGATAAAACCACCCAAAAGACTCTGACACTATACCACATCTTGTACAGAAGAGTTAAACAATCAAATTGGGCACCCTGGCAATGATACTAAACCACATTCAGTGCAGAGGGATAAAACCACTCAAAAGGGATAGTCAGGCTATGACACTAAACTGCATCCTGTGGTGAGGCCCTAGATCTAGAGTTCTTTGGAGTACACAGTCATCCTTTTATTATCATTACTCTAAGTTCCATTTTGACCCAAAGCGATAGTACCTGTTAGGGTCTCATCTATTGGTCAAGTACACCTGTTTGAAAATTATTCGTATTTGATAGGAATACTTTATATCAAATATAATCATAAATTATTTCAATTAGAAATAGTCCTTGAAGCTATAATTATTTATCTAGGAGTATTTTAAGTTACTTGAAACCATTAAACTGTGTTCAAACAAATGATTATCATCATTATTAAATAGAAGAATGATAAATTTCTTTAAACCATATAATTGCATATAGATTATTTGTATTAGATAGGAATACTTGAAACCATACAACAGTGTGCAAATTATTTGTATTAAATGGGAATACTTGATATCATATAACTGTGCAAAAATCTCTTTAGAAACATTTGCACAAAAAGGTAAATATAAATGTACAATACACGATTCTTTAATCTCTATGTATAAATTAACCCCAGACGGGTTGATATGCGATTAAAAATCAATCAATCAGTCATAGAAAACAATCACGGAGGAGTTTGTTCCTCATTTATCTGTTCTTATGAAGAATTAAATGAAACTTGTGTCGAGAACGAGGAGTGCCAAGAAAGCATCTATGAGGATTTGTGGATTGAGTTTTGCCTGGAAACTTACGTATTAGTGGCACTTCTATGAAAGTAGAGTGACAGACTAACAACATCACGCTGATGAGAATATTGTTATATAGATGAAAAGATTTCTTTATCAATCAGACCTCACATTTGATTCTGTATTTTACCAAAAGAGACTTGTTTTTGTTTGTATGTGCTTTGAACTATTTCAGCTACTTTTCCTCTTCGACTGAAAGAACGAAAAAAAAAATGACATCTTGACTCGCTCTAAACAGGTGAAAGTTTGGAGAAGGAAGTTACTTACCAAGTAACAGAAACTCAACAAAAAGTGAGCGGATAGAAAACGCTCCTTTAGCCATTCTTATTTCACCGAGCAGTTTTAACTTCATGCTTGTTTTGGGGTCATCAGGAGAGAATGTGCAACGTTTCGGGGCCTTCCTCTCAGGAAGTTTGGATAAATAAAGTAAAAAGTAAAGTTGACAACCTTTGTCGAGGGTCACCCGAAGGCTCCCTTTTCAATAGCTACCACACCAAAGTGTAGGGGAGGGCGGTACTCCATTCCCTGGATTGTTCTATTAACCTTTGGTCCGTACCTTATAATACTGAGTGTTAAGCAAGGTGGCATCAAGTACCATTTTTTGAGTCTTTGGTATGACTCAACCTGGGATTGAACCCCAGTCTCCCTGGCCATTGGCGAACACTCTACTCATTAGACTAATTGCCCAGTTGGATAAATAACAACTTTTATAATCAGCAGATGAATGCTATGCACTTGTGTGATTTAAAAAATATTTTTAAATGAAGAAATGACGAGAAACCACATAAAAGCTAAACAAATACATAATTTTATTCTGACAGCGTATAAAATTGTACATGGTCTAACTGAATGATCTTCCGTATTTCAGATTGATGTCTTGTAGGCGGGACTAGACGTGAACGGGGGGGGTATGTCTTTCAGTAGCAGCAGCCGTGCTATTTTAGTTATCATTCTGGCGTAGAATGGTGAACATTGAGTTTGGTATTGATACTTATTTTCTCAATGGGGACGCTATCATTGCAGCATGGTAATACTCCGTAGCCGGTTCGCTTACCAAGATCCATCTCTTTGGAATTACTTCTTCTGGGGTTACCTGTAACTGCAAGTCATTAAACGTAGGCAGCAGACATCTGCCGAGTTGAAAGATTTTATTTGACATGAAATTGCGGCAATACAAGAAGCAATGACTCGGCGAGCGTTGTAGAACTTAATATGAGACTCCATGAGTGTGTAGTTTATGAGGGCAAGGATTTGGATGATACATTTTTTGAAACAAAGCGATAAGAAATTTAAAATCACTGCTTTGAAAGCGCCAGTAACGGTGAGTAGGTGGGAATAATGTCTTTGAGCAGCAGTACCAGAAGAAATGACTGTGCAAGAAAAGCATAACTTTTGGATGAGTCTTCAAGAGTGTATAACTGATGAGGGCAAGGATTTGGACGATATAATCTTTTTTTAAAAGTGATGATAACAAAACAAAAGGGTAAATATTGTTCTTTCTTATAGTAAAATTAAATTTTGAAAAGGATCGATATTATCTTTTTTTTAATTTACGTTTCAACTTCTCGACATTGTTCTGTCGGACCCGGTCCAACAAGTCTAGCATCAGTAGTTTTTGTCGAACGTCAGATTTCAGTTTGCACGTAAGATAGACTGACATATATTAGGATTTAGGTGTGTTGCCTCTGTCAGGGATATTGCGAGATGTGTCGAAAGTATAAAATAAAGTTTGGAGGAAGTACGTATTCCTCGCAAGTAATTTCCCAAACAAAACAAAACCAAAACCTGAATGACTTTAAAATAAAGGTTTATTATTCAGCTGGAATATTGTACCAAAGAACTCACAATGTTGTTTTTGTTGTTGTTGTTTTCGCCTTTGGTGTAAGTAGAAATGGGAATGTCTTTGCTAGACAGCGTGGCGCCTCTCAGGTTTAGGTGGGTAAGGGAACAGGCCAGTATCGTAGCGTAGCGTAGTTTCCTTGTTGTTAGCGGCGAAACCTTTGTTGAATTGGTCCATCGCTTTCTTTTCATAACTCCTAAGAGGATCAAAATGGGTATGAATGTTTTTTTTTGGGGGGGGAGTACTTGATTGGTTAAAAAATCTATGGGCGCGAATTTTGTATATTGTGGTTTGGATCCTTTTTTTTTTCTAGTATGTTCTAATGTTTGTTGATTGGCTTAAAATTCTATGGGCGTGAATTTTGTGCATGTGGTTTGGATCCTTTTTTTCTAGAATGTTCTAATGTTTGTTGATTGGTTTAAAGATGTGACTGCGATGTTTGTGTATGTATATGAAATTTACGCTACACCTCCACTAAATCGAAATAACAAAACCTTTACATGAAGAGTTCACCAGAACCACTTGACTCTTCTAAAAAGATAAGTTAATGTTTTACAGTCCTTTTGTTTTGCTTGTAAGAGAAAATTATCATTTACAAAATATATTTCGTTAACCTCTAAGTAAGAGATTTCTTTGTTTTAACGTCCAGTAAATAAAATATTTCTTAGTTTTAACTTTCATTAAATAGATTTCTTAGTTTTAACTTTCACTAAGAGATTTCTTAGTTTCAAGTCCTTTCTTTTACGTCTTACAAAGTAATTGGCATATATTTATTCTTATGATATATTTTTATTTCATTTAAATAATAATTAAAATTCATAGTTGTTGTCTTATCACACCACGTTTTTGACCAAGTAAACCTCTGGCCAGCTTGGGTAGGATTTGAAACCGCTATCTTCTGACAATGCTCACCTGGAACCATAGAGACTCAACGCCTCTATCCGCTGCGCCACGGGCACCGATAGACAACAACTATGGAAGGCAGTAATTACTGGGGATACGGTTACAAGACTCAGCATTCCTATCCGAGGTCGCGGTAAAATCACCTGAAGAAGGCCAGAGGTGAAATTTGGCCGAAACGTAGTGAAAGAAGAAACAACACACAAAAAAAAACTACCAAGATGAGGACAAAAAGTCCGTAATAAATAAAAATTAATTCTCACAAAATGTACAATCTTATATATATATATATATAGACAGAGGTAAGGGCTCCATGTATGCAATGCATGCCCTACATGCCAAACATTTTTCCAGGATAAATAATTTTGTGTAATATGAAATAGATCATTGATAATTTTCACTATCCTATTTGTACATGTATTTCTTAGTATTTCCCATTCCTTCATTTCTTTGGATAATTGTTACCAGCGATATTATTTAGGGTGTAGAAGTAGAGAAATCGCGTTAGTTTAGCGAGAAAAAATGCAAGAAAAAGCAATAAATTTTGTAGCTTCCCTATTGTGTTTGAGTTGGGAGCGTGAGAGACAACATAAAACTGGGTAGTTGAAAGAGAGACAGTTATAGAAAAGCGAAAATAGTTTTGTGTTGTAGTCATGGTTGGAAAAGACTGTGGCTTTTTTCTCCACATTTTTATTATTCCCTTCAAGCTGGGTACGTGAAAAAGAGAGACAGAATAATAAATTGGGGATCACTGAGAGAAAGCCACTGATATAAAAATTTATTTCTAAGAAAAAATCAAACCAGCCATTTGCAGCACTTGATTTGGCCAGTGTGGAAAAAGGAAAAGTAATCCCAGACAATACGGCACTAAAAAGCTACCTCCCACTATTTGTTGAGAACTACTATTAGGACCCTCAATACGAATTCGGTGACCAAACTGAAAGGCGGGAAAAAATAGCCAGCAGAAAGGTTTCATCACTCGTTTCTTGAATAGCCGATAAGTATTTTAAATAGGCAAGAAGCTTCCCAAGAAATGAAAATTAAATTGAACGAAAGTCGACAACTGAAATTCTACCAAATTAAACAACCGAAAATTCTGCTGAAAAGAACTTTAAAGAAAACTCGAAATTAGATAAAAACTGAAACATTTCGACAAAACTAAAAAGAAAAGAAAAATACTCATATTCAAATAACTTTGTTTCCCGGACACACTCTCTGATAAGTTCCCGCAAATTATTGTCAAAATTGTCAACACTTTATCTTTTCTATCCCTTTCTTTCTTGTTTATCTGTATAAAATTCCTTTTTAAAAACTTATTGTCAGTCTTATCTTTTCAAATCAGTATCCGAACTAGAAAGCAGCGGAACTTACCGTTTGAACTTACCGTTTAATATTGCACACTAAAGCCTCCTAAAAACGTTACCCAGTTAAATACTAAACTTGGCTTTAGTGTCGTTCCTACAAATTAAATTTTACTCTAAATTCTTTACATTGCATATTTTATTCTATCCAAATTCCTATATATTGCAAATTTTATCCTTTTAAATTTCCTTTACTGAAAATCAAAAATTCTTTTACTTTTTTCCAGCCGTATTAAGCTAGCATGCACATTCTACTGAACTGATCGTATTCTTATCGCTTCGTGCAATTGAAATTAAGTACTTGCCTATACAAAAGACTTATAGTCGGATAGATTTAGACGAACAAATTTGTATTATTCAGTTCTGAACAACCTTTTGGATGAAAACATTGTTCACGTTGGGGTTTCCCCAACGTGAACAATGTTTAAAACAATTGGAGATTGGAGATGATTTAATTGGAGATTGGAGATGATTTAAAACAATTGGAGAGTTCAAATTTGTTAAATTGTTAAATCTGAAGCTTTTTCTCGTTGATGAAAAAAAATTTCTGGGGGAAGCGTTTTCAAATCAGGATGAATATAAAAACATTGGATTTTAATGGATTGAAATGCGGGCTGAAATTAGTTTATGCGACAGATTTTGCAAAGCAAACGTCGAGCATGCAATAAATCGTCGAGTTAATACGGGAACTTGAACTAAACAAAGCTCTAACAGAAGTAACCAAATTACTTCGTTTGATTCTGACTGTACCTGGCACATCTGCTTCTTGTGAGAGAGATTGTCTTCTTCACTAAAGCGTGTAAAGAATTATATGAGGTGTTCCCAAATTAAAGAGCGATAAGATAATTTGGTTTTCATTTCCATGAATAAAGACCTTTTGAAGAAGACGACTGTAGAGCGTTGTGCTGATAAATCTTACAACAAAGTGATCAACAAATTTGACAAAAAGAAACGAAGAAAATAAGTTTTAACAACTCATTATTAGTACATTTTATTATTTTTTCTCGTAAGCAAAAGTTGTCATCATCGTCACCAGGGTATTGTTAATTGGAGTGTGGTGGTGGAGATCAAGTCCAGAGGAGAGGAGTATCAAGTCTGAAGTAGGGACTGTTGGTAGAAGTGTATGGGACCCCAAATTCAAAACCTTTTAAATAATTATAGATATATATTGAATAATGATATTAATAATAATAATGATAAAGTTTGAACAAAGAGACTTGCTGTCATTTGTTCTAAAAAAAGCCAATAATATTTGAACAGCATTAAATATGATAGTAAATGTAACAAAATTAGCACCAGTAAGTCCAAAGAACACCCTGTAGAGAAGAGGAAAATCTCGTATTTTGTTTGGCGCGCTATTTAATTCAACACTGAATTTCACCCAATCAGGATGACTTATCCTATTCTGCCCGGACCTTCATTTCCGGCTAGCAAAACGGGTGAGCGGCCAAAACCACTATCTTCAGCTTGAGGCGGCGACCAGAACAGACGTGCCTCTGTCGTCCCTGCTTAGCGATGCTTTTTAGCTAAACAAGCCACCCAGTGTGGACATCTCACTGTGGCTTTAACACTAGCAGCAGCAACATGGACACTCAACGAGGGAACCATCTAATTTATGGATTCTTTACGAGGAATCCCAGTGGAACATAAATTAGAAACATTCAGCATGCCTTCCACAGGCACCACTTCTTGTCACTCCAAAAACTTACTATGTCGATCCGAGCGCCACTCCGCTCTCGACACACAAAACTACACGGTGACCTTGAATACTTCCCTCACACGTCCAACGACACGCTGACATCTCAGCACCTCGCTAAGCCATTTCGTCTCAAACATCCAACAAGCCTAAACACCACGATTCTTGCAGCACCAAGAACAAACCAAATATTCAAAGCTGCAAATAAAGAACTTTCGTTGTTGTGTGTTGTTAAAGAATAGTTTCGTAATTCATTTGTGTGCCTAAAAATCATTTGCGTTATCCTTCAAAACGTTAAAACCCTTAGTACTAGACCAATCGTCTGAAAAAAAAAGTTGATTTATGACCCCTTGTCACTACCTGTTTATAGCTTAGAGATTCCCCTTTCCTAAAAGAAAAGTTAGTTGAACTCTGGACTCCGGACATGTAAATTTGGGAAGGAACTATAAAACAAAGAACGAAGGACCTTTAATGAAAATAACCTTGAACGATTAAAACATAAATCCACAAGATAATAAACCCATTACAGGACTTTGTAAGTAACCATATTTACTAGATGCAAAACCTTTAAGATATTCTTTTAGATATAAAATTTCTTACGAGAAGAGACCAAAAGGAAAACCATTTATCTCTGTCAATAAAATATTTTCATTGTAAACGTACTATTCATAACCTCTTGCTTCACATAAAACTCATATATGTATATAGACCTACCAATTCTTGTTATTGTTTGTTCTTTTTTTATGCGTTTAAATTTGTTGTTTTGAATGTCTGTCAAAAACCAAATAATTTGTATTATTCTATTTTACGTTCTTTTCGACATTCGTTAATACTTATTTTATTGTACTAGGGCAACTGTTAGCGGCGACTATATCTCTAACCCTGTTTATTATAGAAGTTATTCTAGTTTAGAGATTAAACCGTTCGCTACAAGTGTATTTTCTAACACTAAAATTAGTTTACATAGGAGAAGCAAATAATTTTCCGGGGGCTCAGGGTAAGGTTCTCCTTTTTCCCTCTCCGCCTTGGTGATTAGCCTGAATAATGGACTGCATGCCTCGGTTCCCAAGTTACCCTTCACCACACACTCATAAAAGCCTCACCCAGAAAGAAGGGGCTTAGATTAATATTTTTTGTAGTAACACACTACTATTAATAAAACTAGAAAAACTAATTCAGATTTTCGTCTTAACTTTTGTGCAGGAGATGCCCATACAAAAATAAGAGATGTGTGACATATCTAAAAATTGGATGACCCCCGCATCTGTGGGTATATTTGTGTATATGTGTGTGTGTGTGTGTGGGGGGGCTTTATATCATTTTTGCATCTTGTCAGCCATCATCAATTTTTGTTAACTTATGCTTGAATCATTATTATTATTCAATTCCTTGCGAGTTTTTTGCACCAATTTTTATTGGTCCTTTTTCTAAAGTCTGAGCGACAGCAAGTCTCCTCAGGTTTTAAAACTTTTCTCGGTATTCTGGCCGACATAATAATGCTGTAGTTTGGATAGTCTCCACTCGTCCTCTGATTTTCAAGTCTTCCACTCTCTTTAGCCAGCCTTTGGGGATTATTTTTCGCTCATGGTGAGTTTTTCTCACCAATTTTAACTAGTGGTCTTTTTACTGGAGTCTAAGTGACAGCAAGTCTCCTTCTAGCCAATCTTAATAATGTTGTGGTCTTTATTTTTCGTCTGATTTCCAAGTCTTTGGGTGCCGTTTTAATCGCAGAAACTATTGGTATCATGGTCACCTTCACGTTCCACAGCATTTTTGGTTGTTTTTTTAGTTTTCTGGTCATTAGCTCGATGTGAAACATAAACAGCCTTGTCCAGGTTTTGAACTCCGGGCGCTGATTCTATTTCTTACGACAATAACTGTAACGCTAAGTGCATCTCTACGTATGTAATAGCAAATAGATTTTAAAAGATGTACTTTGATTTTGTTGTTTATTTATTTAGTATGTAAGTAAAGTTAGCGACCGAAGTCAAAGGCGACTCGATGGCTCCCTTTTCAATAGCTACTATACAGAGGCGTAGGGAAGGGCGCTACCCCTTTCCCAATTCCACTCTACCTTTGATCCCTGCATTATAACGCTAAGTGTTAAGCAAGGCGACATCAAGAACCATTTTTTGAATCTGTGGTATGACTCAACTTGGGATTGAACCTCGGTCTCACAGACCATTGGCGAACACTACCCACCAGCCCATTGGTCGAGTGGATAGGGAAACCGGGGTTCAATCCCAGGTCGAGTCATACCAAAGACTCAAAAATGCCGACTTGCTTAAAACTCTGCATTATAAGGTAGAGATCAAGGAGGTGCCCGTGGTGTAATGGTTATCGTCGTAGGAAATGAACACGGCGACATGAGTTCAAATCCTGGACGAGACTGATTGCATTTCACATAGCACTAATACTCTTGGGAAATGTATGAATATTCTTCCTCCAGCTATGGGTAAATAGTAGGACAGACTAGGTTCTTTAGCCTTGGTGAGGCAACTAGTCTAGGAGAAGGAAAACTCTGAATTCAAACCTGTTAAACTCCGCTTAAAAATTGACCTTGTGTCATATCCTGCCCGAGCGAAGGAGTTGGTAAATATGATATGATAAGGTAGAGATCAAAGGTAAGTTGGAGCAGGGAAAGGAGTACCTCCCTCGCCTACACCTCGGTGTAGAAGCTATCGAAAAGAGGTCTTTAGGTTCACCCTTGACTGCAGTCGCTAACTTATTTATTTTGTCAGTTTTATTTTCCTTCTTTCAATTCCGTATAGTTAAAACATGTCACCAAAAACAGAATTAACTTTTTGGAACGTGGAAAGATGAAGGGGGAAGGAGAGATAGGGAAGCGGAGATGAAGGGGGAAGGAGAGATAGGGAAAAAGGGGAGACAGGAGATAATGTGGGATTGAAAGAGAGGTGAAGCAAAGCTAAGCACGGGGTTAAATAAATACAGATAACAAAAAGAAACCGACAAGGTTAGATGTCTTTTAGATCAGAGTTTGGCACAAGATAGAAATACGAGGCACCAAGGGAGAATCAATCTCACTAACCACATTTACCAACCCCACCGCTCGGGCAGGATATGACACAAGGTCAATTTTTAAGCGGAGTTTAACAGGTTTGAATTCAGAGTTTTCCTTCTCCTAGACTAGTTGCCTCACCAAGGCTGAAGAACCTAGTCTGCCCTACTATTTACCCATAGCTGGAGGGAGAATAATTGGATTCATACCTTTCCCAAGGGTATTAGTGCTATGTGAAATGCAATCAGTCTCGTCCAGGATTTGAACTCGTGTCGCCGAGTCCATTTCCTACGACGATATAACCATTACACCACGGGCACCTCTCTTTAACAATGATCTGCTTGCTTAGCTATTACGGAGGGAGTCACAATAGCAAACTGAAATAGAAGTGTTGTCGCCATAACATGCTGGCTGGAAATTGAAGGAGTTAACAATTTACAATGAATTTTCGAAAAAAATCTTTAAAATTC
Organism: Sepioteuthis lessoniana; assembly: GCA_963585895.1. Classification (NCBI taxonomy): domain Eukaryota; kingdom Metazoa; phylum Mollusca; class Cephalopoda; order Myopsida; family Loliginidae; genus Sepioteuthis; species Sepioteuthis lessoniana. The sequence goes on from OY757911.1 coordinate 109,805,507, forward strand.
ATCAATTAGTGTATTTTTCCAAAAAATATTTCTTCATATTTCGGGTAATTTAGGTTAAAAACTAAAAATGCCTGAATAACAGATAGACGTATTTTTGTCTCAACTTTGACCAGTTGGAAGCAAATAAAAACGTCTTCACACAGAAAACTTTCTAACTGTCGACGCGTCGGTTTGGTACGAAATTCATTTGTCTAATACAGACATAAATTTTTCAGATCTGAGCTTCCGATAAAAATTTTACAAGGCAGTACACGATTCTTTCTAGACGCCCCAGAAGACACCGCTAAAAACTGAGGATTTAAGATCCAAATGGATCTTTAAGTTATCGTTGCCGATGGTCACTCACATCGGGAATCATCGTTTTAAGAAACGCCACGTCATCTATACTGTCAGCGAACGGGATTTTTGGAATTGCCACACATGAATCTCAATTCGTGCGTGGCTCCCACTATAAAATAACCTTGTGTTGCATTCTGACTTAGTGAGAAGTCAGTTAAATACCTATTCAGTTGCAGGCCACTGGCCCAAGACGAAGGGTTGAGTTGATCCTGCCATTGGTACGAAGCACAGACGACTAGACGCTTCTTCTCAGCCACCAGCAGCAGGTGTAGAGACCCGGCCAATCAACGAAAACACCAATCCATCCTTTTCTTCTAAACAGTACTTATTAGGATTAACTTAAACAGTCCTTTTTAGGTTAAAAAGTGTTACCATAACTCTACAGTCCTTTTTAGGACTTTGACATACCTTATCTTCCATTACTGCCCTTTCTGGGGTAGTAGACTCATCAATATCACGAGGAGAATGACGTATTAGGAGCCAAAGACCTCGGAACAAAGGACCAGTGCACGAACAAACGACACCCTTGGACTATCGACATCTCATCAACTCTTCGAAGCTAACGTCGACCAAACTCCGGTTAACTGTCGAGACATCGTATATCCTATTTCTGTAATCCTATATGTTCGACCCTCTGACTGTCGAAAGTAGGGAAGCGAGTAGAAACTAAGATGATTCGGTGCCATGAGATGGCCTGCACCCGTTTTCCAGCTGCAGAACGAAGAAGCGGTTCACTGAAGATTCGTGTCTTGCCCTGTGTATACATCTCAGCCGTCTCCGACTCTCTCTCTCTCTCTCTCTCTCTCTCTCTCTCTCTCTTTACCATTTCATACATTTCAGATAATTAAAGGAAAAGGAAAAGAGACAGATTATAGATTGTACATCAGCTTTGTTATCTATTCTTCCCGGTATACATCAAGAAGACCAGACTTAGTGATAATTAACAAAAGAAGAGAAAAAAGACAAAACAAGAACAAAAACAAAAACAAAAAAAAAACAAAAACAAATAAAAAACAACAAAAAGAGAACTGGTTTAGTGGATTTTACCATTCCGGTAGACCACTGAGTGAAAATAAAAGAAAGTGAAACTATTAGCAAATACTAGGACCTTGCCAAAGAACAAAAAAAGCTGTGGAACATTCAGGTGACAGTGATACCAATTACAGGCGGTGCACTTGGAACGATCCCCTAAAGATTGGAAGAGGGATTGGAACAGTAGGAAATCTGAGGAAGAATCGAGACCATTGCTGAGATCGGTTAGAATACTGTGGAGAGTCCTGAAGACCTGAAGAGACTTGGTGTTAAAAAACTTGCAAGGAGTAAAATAATAAATGGTATATGCACAAACCAGAATCTGTCTTAGAAAATGAGATGCATACAATTCTCTTGGATTTTGTGGTACAAACGGATCACCAAATCTCAACCAGACGACCTTTCGTAGGATTAATTAACAAAAAAAAAAAAAAAAAAAAGATAGAAAAAAAAAACAACAACTGATAAACACACGAACGAACAAACTTGTCATCTGATAGATTTTGTCGGTCCAGCGGACCATAGAGTGAAAGTAAAAGAAAGTAAAAAGATGGACAAATACTTGGATCTTGACAGAAAGCTAAAAAAGTGATAGAACGTAAAAGTCACGGTTGGTTGGTTGTTTGGGTTTTATGGCATATCAACCTTTGTAGGTTATTTAACGTCAAATCCATTTTATACAAATAATCTGTTCTATTTCAAACAATTCAGTTTAGCATGAGTACACAATTTAATTTTCTAAAACATTTCTATTTCAAGCTATTCAGTTTATTCAAATAGTTCTAATTCAACCATTTCAGTTAAGTATGTATAGATTTTGTTCACGCACGGTTAAATGTTAAAATAATTCTATATTAAACAATTCAGTTTTGGGTCTTACCCCTCAGCAGAAGTGTAGTCGGTGTATTCTACAACCCCAGGCAATACACAGAGTTCATGTCAAAACAGTTTTATTTCAAATAATTCAGTTTAGCATAAGAACACAGTTTAGATGTCAAAACAGTTTTATTTCAAATAATTCAGTTTAGCATACGTACAGTTTAAATGTCAAAAAAGTTCTATTTTAAACAATTCAGTTTAGCATAAATATGCAGTTTAAATGCAAAAAACAGTAAACTCTAGTTTAGTTTTATTTAACCCATACATAGGACCCTAATCAGGTGCTACCACTTCGGCCCAGAATGGACCTGGGAGTGATGGGAATGAAGAGGTACCCCGCCTTCTCCAAAGCTCCAGCATTTCTGGAACCTCACCATCAGATTGTTTAGTGTCGAATCTCGAACTGAACCCTTTATTTGAACAACAGAGGTAGACTCTTACAACTCTGTTAACCATGATCGACTACAAGTGTTCGTCTTACCTGTTGTTGAGATTGAACCTGCAACCTCCACATAATTTCACTCAGAAACACCTTGCAACCAACCGTCTAATCCACTGGGCCATGTGTCTTTGCCGAAGAGTGTATGTAATGATAATTATCAAGTTTCTTCTCAGAAATTTAGACACATAATGTAAACCAATGTTGAGAACAAATCAGAAACTCGCTCCCAGGTCCACTCTGGCCCAGAGTGGTAGTACCTGATATGGTCCTATTTATGGGTCAAATAGAACTGTTCGACATTCAAACTGTCTGCTAATGCCAAATTGAATTGTTTGAAATAGAATTGCTTGGTCATTTATCTGCGTGTAAACGAATGACTGATGTTTAATTGAATTGTTAGTAATACATAGCAATACTTGGAACTATTTAACTTTGACATGCTAAACTGAATTATTTGAAATAGAACTGTTTGATCATTTGACTGTGTGTAAAACCATTTAACTGTATGAAAAAAATGAGCATAGGCTCGTTCAGAAATGTTATCTACAAAATATGTTTAGAAATCATATATTTAATATATATGTATAAAAAGGATTTGGCGTTGAATAACTTACAATGATATGCCATAAAACCAATCATCATCATGTTGTGCAGTGAGCACGTGTAATATAATGGCCGAGGGATTTCGTTTTATATATCTTGCCTTTCGGTTTAGTTAGGCTGAGAACCTTTCGCTTAGCGCATGGGTTAGGTGCAACTTGAACGCAGGTGTTCACGCGCGCGAGGAGAGGACGCGTCATTCACAGATGTCAAAATAAAATCCCAGATAGCAAATGAGACCAGGAGATGTGAGTGATGTCACGCACCGGAAGCGTGGGCAGAGGTTTGAGAAAAGTCATTGAGTTGAGTTTTAGCGTCCGAAAAAGACGGTTGACTTTCGGAGCTCACCGAGGCCTTGCGGCGGGTGCCGCGCGTGGTAGTGAGGGGTACAGATGGAAAAGTCAGCATAGAAAGATTGTGTATCACTCTCCTTATGTCGAAAAACCTTTTAACTCAAAGGTAATAAAAAAGTTTCGTACCTGAACTAAGAAGTCGTAAGTGTTTTTTGTGTTTCGGGATTCCTATGTTATCTATATGCGCGTTATGGACATTATGAACGTTTTGCGTACCGGTATGAATATGTCTACTTCACGTATTCATATCTGGCTATGTTACACACGGATATCCGTGACTCTCTCTCTCTCCATTCGTTTCTATCGTCCATCTCATTCGGTATGTCATCTAGACTACATCCTGTGCCTGTATAGAGCTGTTGGACCAAACAAAAACAAAAAATATCAGAAACTGTATCTAAGAATAGGAAAATAAACAATAACAGTCAATAGGAAACTATAAAAGTGAACCACAAATATAATGGTTTTATTTATCTGACCCATCAGTCAAGTGCAAAATGCGACACAAAGTTAATTTTTAAGGGGAGTTGGCCAAATGATTAGAGTGTTCATCAATGGTACGGGAGAGCAGGGTTCAATCCCAGGTCGAATCATACCAAAGACTCAAAAATGGTACTTGATGCCGCCTTGCTTAGCACTCAGTACTATAAGGTAAGGATCAAGGGTAAAGAGGAGCAATCCGGGAAATGGAGTAGCGCCCTCCCCTACACCTCGGTGTAGTAGCAATTGAAAAGGGAGCCTTAGGGTCACCCTCCACTAAGGTCACCACCAACAACAAATGTTTTGAATTCATAGTTTTCCTTCTCCTAGAGTGGTTGCTATACCAAAGTTTGCCCTACTACCCACCATAGTTGGAGGAAGAATAGTTAGATTCATATCTTTCCCAAATCTATGTGAAATACAAACAACCCCGTACACGGTTTGGACTCAGGTCAACGTGTCCGACAATAACTATTACGTCACTAAGACCCAAATGTGATGCTTGCCAAAAATTGGTCAAATGAAATGAAAGGATTTAAGTGATGGACATATCACCGTCTTCATATAATTTCTGTTTATTGAATTTTATGTTTTTAGCATGAGTCTTTAACCCTTTTACTGATGTGTGTGATTATAATCGAACTTTATACTAAGTTCTTTTTACTGGTATGTATTATCCAATCTCTAGGAAATCACCGAATGTGGTCGCCATACCAAGCATGCCGTGCCATTTGCAACTATAATCGAATTCTATACTAAATTCCTTTTACTGGTACGTATTTTCCAATTTGTAGGGAATCACTAGATGCAGTTTCCATAGTTAGTATGCCGAGCCATTTGCAACTATAGTCGAATTTTATAATGGATTCTGTTTACTTTTCCGGTTTTTTTTGCCACCTGCAGGAGAATTTTTTCGGAAAATTTTCTTGTTATTTAGGCTCTACTATTTTTTGTTATTATTATTTTAAATTCGGATTGTTATAGCCATAGTTTAAAACATATCTATTATCATAACTTTATGGTGATTTTAAAATATCAATGAAACCTGTTTTAAACACAAAATTTTCTTCTTTTTTTTATTTCTGCAAAATGCAGCACTGGGGCTACAAAAACTGTAAAAAGCAGCAGTAAAAATGTTATTACAGTATTTTTTCACTTCTTACAATTCTTTGTATAATAGGATACATGTTCCGGATTATTTGCATGAATAGATACAGACCTGCTTGTGTGTCTTTGCGTGTCGATTCACTCATTTAATGGAATTTTTTCGGTCTCAATCGACAAGCTGAAAACGAATAACATCTCTGATTAAAAAACAAATTTTGAATTTTCTACATGGAGGTCTTACAATTCGACAGTAACACTGGTTTACAAAAATGAATTTTTGGTTTGAGGCAAGAATGGGGATAGGTGTTTTTTGTTAATTTGGGTGTGCTGAATTCAAATTTATAAATAGTTTTGCTCTATCACCTCTAGTTTTCTGGCTTTTAAATAGTCTCATTTTAGTATAAACAGAGAATATATGTGCATATTTCAAGAGTTGCAGCAGCTTATAACAGATAAGACAGGATAGATAAAGAACACTGATTGAATCAATATACTTGGATGACACAATTACACAATTCATAGTACCACAGACAGCCAAAAGTGTGTTTTCTTAGAAGATCTGGTGTATTTTGCCGTCGGGATACCACGCAATAGCATCCAGCAGAAGTCTCCCATCATGCCGGGGTTCCATTTGCCTTGATAGTTGCTCTCCATCTTCGTAATGTCTTGGCGGAATCTTTCTTCATGCTCATCACTCACTGCTCCAAGGTTTGGCAGGAAGAAGTTGCGGTGGGGATGGAGAAAATGAATCTTGAGTGACATTCGGCACCCCATATCCTCGTAAGACTTTAGCAACTTCTCAATACAGGCTTGGTAATCTGGTACGCGTGTGTTACCAAGGAAGCCACTACAGACTGACTTGAATGCTTCCCATGCTCTCAGTTCCTTTAAGTTAAGAAGCTCCTCAAAATCAGTATCCTTCAGCACTTCTCGGATCTGAGGTCCGACAAAGATGCCCTCTTTGAGCTTAGCAGCACTAAGACCTGGGAACACAGTAGACAAGTGTTGGAAGGCAGCACCATATTTGTGCAACACATTCACGAAATTCTTCATCAAACCAAGCTTGATGTGAAGAGGAGGAAGAAGCACCTTATTAATGTCCACTAGAGGATTCTCCTTGAGGTTGTGTTCGCCAGGAACAAAAGTGCTTCTAGACCCCCAGTCTTTCTGCTTGTAATGCTGGGATACAGCTCGACTATTCCAGAGACAGAGAAAACAATAGTACTTTGTGAAGCCCGCTTGCATACCCAGAAGAAGACCAATGACCTTGAGGTCCCCACACAGAATTCATTGTACTTAATAGCTTCTAAAAGAAGCTCCATATTGTCATAGAACTCCTTTAGATGGACAGAGTGTGCAATGCTGGGATATTTATTCCCGTTGTGCAGAAGAACACCCTGGAGACTTCGCTTGGAAGAGTCTATGAAAAGACGCCAGTTTGAAGGATTATGTAAGCAAACCCAGGGACGTAAACAAGCCCGGTATGTTTGTGCAATAGCACAACTTGTTTTCCATGTCGAAAAAGGAAGCAAGGTCTTTGTTCCGATTCCTGAAACTGGTGATCCTTACATCTTCCTGGACTAGGTTCCACTGTTTAAGCCGAGAAGCCAAGGGCTCTGACTGCTGTTTTGACATACAAATCACGAGCAAGATCATTCAGGTCTTCTTGCGTGATCCAGTGTGGCTCATTGCCACTTGTTCCTGAATATGTAGACTCAGTACCTTCCAAAGATATTGACTCGACAGAATCCTCCCTTGAAGGCATTTCTTCATCTGATGAGGAAAGAAGATCCTTATTTACTGGAGGTGTGGGTACAGGAAGATCATCTGAATGGGGAACGGGTCTCATAGCAGATCGAAGGTTGGGATATTTAATCTTTTTCCTAGAAGATGCATTGAAACCAGTTATATTAGTTAAACAAAAATAACAATTATCTGCGTGGTTTTGCGGCTCTCTCCAAACCATCGGGACTGCAAAGTTGAAAGCCGCTTTCTTGTCATTAAACCATGCAGTTAGTCCATTGTAGCAGGGTTTACAACAGATGTGTGGAGCCCAAGACTTGTCCTGATCACCAAAATAGTGGAAGTAGGCGGTTCTGAGGAGCGAAGTGATGGTTCGACGCTGTGCAACTGTTGTGAAGTCCCCACACACGTAGTAGAAAGAATTGGCCTTGTTGAGGCATCCTCGACATTTTGACGTGCTTGAAGCCATTGGAGAATCTGAAAATATAACAAAGTAAAACTAAATGTGCATTTGAAAATGTAATACTAATATTTAGTAACCCAAAAGATGTGTAACACGATAGTTGAGGGACACCAACCTCCTGCGCCGCCAGCGAGACAACTTCTTCCAATGACTGCCAGAGTGTGGATTGAGACCTGCTGCCTTAACTGTCAAAATTCGTCTTGATATATATATATATATATATAATGTAATGCTATCACTTACATTTAGTGCATAATAACTAAAAAATAAGCCATAATTCTCACAATATTAGAATTAACCCTGAATTCATATACGTCTTTATGTACCGTATATGCACAAAATGCACACTATGCAAATGTAAAAAACTAGAGGTGATGACTAAAAACGAGTTTCAAATTTGAATTCAGCACCCTCAAATTAGGTAAAAACGGGTATTTTTGTGCTTGCCTCAATTTCTTTGTAAACCAGTGTAATTTTTCTCGACACACTAGTGATAATGCTATATTTTTACCCTTTGACCCGGCCAAAAATGCCATTCCGAGGTGATGCACCGGAAGGAGGTGACACATTCTAATGGCAGTTATGAGAGGAAATCGCGTGGGCGGAAATTGGCTGATGAAATGGGACGAGCTAAAAAAATTCCCATGGTACACTCATAGACTAATGCGCCGGAAGAGAGTGACCTCTGAACTGCATGACAGTTATTTCCGCTTGATGACGATTAAACATTCGATTTCAAAGATCGAGTGGGCGTCGAACGATTATATAATTCAGTTGAGTTCGACGCCCAGGGTGCCAGTAGAGTTGCCAGTAGAGTTCCAGACAGTTGGAGAAGATGTGGTAGGGAAAGCCACACCCGACCGAGGGGGCACTCGAGAACCTCGATGGAGTTTGGGGTCCAGAGAAGATGCTGATAAGATGCAGTAAAGAAAGCCAGCATCCAGCAGAGTGGGCCCTAGGCCTCCGGTTGAGCAGCCCTAGAGAACAAGAAAGACACAACGTGACGGTCATAACAGTGGGGTCAAGATATTACAGTTTATGTTCGGTCTCCAGCTCCCTCTCACATGCAAACCTTTGAACAACCCTTTCGAACCCAATAAAGTGAGAAGTATATATTTTGCTAAAGAAGTCTTCCTGCGTCTTTATCATTATCCTTGCATCTGATTAATTCATTGCGTCGGTATGTATCCAGCATATATATATATATTTCTGCATGAATCAGCAGATGACAATATAACAATAAAACTACAAGTGAAATAGAAATAAATGAATGTTATGGGTAAGTTTTCAGCCTGCCTTCTCGTCTTTTCCTTTTTTTTTCCATAACAAAGAATTAAGATCCTACTTAAATGCGCATTATTCTTGTCACTATAAACGGTACACAAACTATTTTGTATAATAATATATCGTATTAATAGAACAAGACATAAATACATGGGCTCTAATGTTACTCTCAGTCATTACTTCAGATATAATAATGGGCCATTCCGTTTTGATTGTGAGGAAAGGAAAGAAAGAAAAAGAACATACTCCACGTCAGAGAGAAAATGAAAGCTAATAATAACAGGAGAGAGAGAGAGAGAGAGAGAGAGAGAGAGAGAGAGAGAGAGAGAGAGATGGGAAGCTATAACTTTCTACATCGTATTTTTGTCGTCTGCTCCAGTAGAATGGAATAAAGGAACTAAGAGAATGAGGAAAGAAGGAAGGATATATATATATATATATATATATATATATGGTAGTAAATAATGGAAAGGAATCCGACAGTATCGAGAAAAGTGAATTTTAGAAAATTTTCTTCATACAGTGGCGGCCATAATGTTCAGAACGGCAGAGTTTCGTCAGAAAAAGTAGGTATAACTTTTTGTCTAAGTTGTTTTAGATTCTATAATTTCCACAGACAATAAGTACGATATTAATTGTTATTCTGTGAAATTTTGGTGTTATTTGAGATGATAATAAAAAAGTATAAAATGATTTAGTGATTTACTGCAAAACCCAGGGCGGCCAAAATGATAAAAAAACAACTTAGATAAAAAGTTATACCTACTTTTTTCTGCTGAATCTATGCCGTTCTGAACATTATGACCGCCACTGTAGATAGATAGATAGATAGATAGGAATAAAAAGAATTGAAAAACGCTAATTTTGAAAAATTATGTTAGAAGTTTATTTTCAAACTAAAAAAAAAGACGTGATATTTGATTGATAATAATAAGATATTCGGAAAATCATCAAATTATTCAATATCAATATGATTTTCGGTACTTATTCATAAAGAAATAAAAACAAACGGAACAAGATTCAATACGAACTGGTCTAATTGCCATTATCAACTATTTCTTGCTTATTTGTAAAGAATAATGAGTTCTTCTTCTTCTTCTTCTTCTTCTTCTTCTTCTTCTTCTTCTTCTTCTTCTTCTTCTTCTTCTTCTTCTTCTTCTTCTTCTTCTTCACCACTACTACTACTATTACTGTATTGAAAAAGATTTCTGTCGTAGACGGATTGATAAAAAAAAAACAACAAAAATTTACGGCTAAAAGCATAACCCTCTTTGCGGCTCAAACACTTCTTCCATCGGTGTAGTAGTGTTTATATCAAATTGATCAAAAATGTCAGGAACAGCAGATGGGACGTCATTATATGAACTTTTCAGCCACCCTCGTATAATCAATCAAACTAACCGAAACTATTATGCACTGATATATTTAAACTGGTGTCCTCATTTTGATTGTCATAGTCACAACGTTTCAGCCATTGTGCTCTCTGGGCTTCTTCAAGCCTATGACGTAGTCGGTAACTTACGTGTAATTTCAAACCGAACCTGTTCTAGTCCTTGTAATGTCACTTGTCTTTCTGAATTAGACTATATGACATTTCGCACTATATAACCAAGGGATCGAACTCACGACTGTTAAATATTAAATACGTTTTAATCAACATTTGTATTTACAAAGTTATACTCGACAAATTTTACACTAAGCCTATAACCGTACCTACCTCGAGCCTTGGTCTTTGCAGATTTGAAGATGTGATGACCACCAGTCTCCATGGCGTTTGCTATCTGATGTAGTTGGCGTGTAGTGAGTGTCATACTTTGACCACAACGTCTTGATACAACCAAACGATTTTGGACGACAAAATAAAATATAGCCATGCTTTCGTGAGTATTTATGTATTAATGTCATTCTTTGTAAAAGTATAAGTTTAACTTAGTTGGTTGTTATTTAGATTTTACTGCCTCCCCATCACCCACACCCAAAAAAACAAAAACAACTCCGTCCTCGTCCCGCTCTCTTTTTACTCGCCTCTCTGACAACCCCTTTTTCCTGGCATCCTCATGGATCTTTCCACAGCCGCTGTGGTCAATTAGGCTGGGTTTTTTACCACTCATCTCGGGAGTGATTGATATACATGATTGTGAATGACGTAATCGCAATTTTTTGCTTGATCGATATGTGCTGTGATGACTAAAGTTGGAAAGGTAATTGGTGCCTAGTTTAGGAGTTTCTTCGCTCGGGTGGTTGAGGGTGAACTATCGAACTGTTTCCAAGAGGTCTTTTCCCAGGCAGCACCTGCATCTTCGTCTCATTAACTAGCGCCTCACGCACCCCTCAAGAGGAATGCCGACTGAATACAAAATTGTTAACATTTAGAATATTCGGATTATTGTCCTCGTCTTAGTTGTTATACGTTTTGGCCGATACGCTCTTCAGTCTTCTTCAGGTGTATTATGTCGAACTTCGGGGCCTACAGAGAACTTAAAACCGAACCCTATACTTAATCCATGGGAGTAGATTGTTCTAATTCCGTTAACCATGACCAGGTACAAGTGTTGAGCTATAGTAAGTATTATTTGTTATCTTACCTGTAGGTAGGATTGAACTTGGGATCTCCTGGTGATTTCCCACAGAAGCACTTTCAGACCAACACTTTTTCCACTGCACTGTGTCCTGCTGAATACAAGGTTTCTTTAAAAACTGCTGCGTGGGAATTTCACTTCTTGCGCAGTACTCCACATTAAACTGGCCTCGTGTCACATTCTAGTCTTGTGATGATCAAATTAAATAACTATATTAGTAGATCATACAAGATTAACTTGGCTTTAAAGAGAAAAATAATATTTTAAAACTTATGAATAGGGCACCCAGTAAAATTCGAATTCACTAGTAATGGTGTGGAAACTTTCCTCGCTGATCATGCAACAACACGAAGCACCTCACTACTTGTCAGGATAGTTCTACACATTGAATTTTGTTTGCTAAGTCTATTAGACCCACCTCAAACTTTTGTAGAAAGTAGATCGTTAAATGTAAACCCGTCAAAAAGTAAATAATAATCGTTTTTAATAATCAGAAATTAGGATGCCAGAAGAATATATGTGAAATAGACAGCTTAATGTCTGACAAAAATGAAATGTTTGTCTTTAGGGTTACGTTAAAAAGAAAATTCGCTTGTTAAGATCTGTGTAGCAATCCAAGGTCGACATTTGAAGCTGATTACGAGCCCCAATGCCCATCTGGTTTGGTCATGAGGGCGTTACTGGTTTGTACTCAGATTTTTCATTCTCCTAGATCGGTTGCCTTATTAAGGTTCAAGAGGCTTATCCATCCTACTATTTACCTATAGCTGGAGGGAGGATAGTTGGATTCATAACATTCCCAAGGGTGTTAGCGATATGCAAAATGCAAACAGATTCCCCCAGGGCTTGAACTTGGGTAGCTGCGTCCGCTTCATACGAGGGTAACTGTATGAGGATCAAAAATGATTAAATGAATAAAATAAATAAATGAAGTAAAAAGTAACACTTTTTCTGAAGGTCTCTGGCAGGAAGCGAAATCGGCGAATGCCTAAAAAGAGTGACTTAGCGCCAAAAGAGAAATTCTCTCTCAGTAAGCATTCACTACTGCTATTAGAACCTCTTTCTCCCAGCTGCCGGGAAAGTAGCACATGTGGTCACCAAGTTCCGGGCTTCGCGCCAGGTGTGTCTTCTGTCAGTAGTCACCTCTGCTAAACATACCTCACTGGACACACCATAAACTTCACACTTGTAACTCACCGAAAATAACTAATATATTTCAAAGTCTTGTCTGAGAGACGCGACTATTTCTACTGGTTCAGGAAAACGTTCCAGCCGCAGAAGAGCCATTAAACTCCAAAATAAAGTTTGAGTTTAAAGGTATGCTTTTGTCTTTCCTTCTATCCTGAATTCTTTTGCAGCTTCCTACAAACAAAAGAAGAAAAGTGAATGGGGTAAGAAGAAAAAAGAGTTGGATTCGAAAATCAGAATCATCCCAATAGAACGTAGCAATCAACCAATCACCAACACGAAACAACCCTTCTTACACCTCATAACCGTCACGCCGTGAGCGCCTTTCTTAAGAGTCCTAAAATCAGTGTCTTTCAACTTTTAAATATTTATTTCAAATGTATTTCCTAAATGTCCGTTGAAAGAATCCCCAAAGTCAACGTCTTTCCACTGTGAAGAATAAACAATCCAAAGACTAAGGATTTTGATTTTGAGTACTTTTAAGAAAGCAGACAATCTTCCAACGGACATTAACGAAATACATTTGAAATAATTCAATGTAAAAAGACATTGATTTGGGGGACTTTTAAGAAAGCAAATATTCTTTGAACGTCCATTAACGAAGTACATTGGAAATAAACAATTTAAATTGGAAAGACGCTGAAACTGGTAAAGTATTTAGAAAAGAAGGTTCAGAAAAAGAATGAATAAAAACAGATGAGAATGTTTTGAGTTACATGTTACAAAACCTTACACTCTATTTGAAGATATATTCTTTATACGGGCTTCATTCAATAAATAAGGGGCATTATTTTGAAAAAACCAGCTCATTAGCCTAGTGGGTAGAGTGTTCCCCAATGGTCCGGGAGACTGGGGTCCAGTCTCAGGTCAGGTCATACCAAAGACTTTAAAAATGGTACTTGATGCAAGGCTCATTAAATAAGTTTCCAGACTTTTTTCGTATGGGCACTTTTATTGATAGTTCACCCATGAAAGTAATCGCCTCCGGCTGCAATGAACTTGAACCGTTCTAACAGCCTCTGGAAGGCCCCATGGAAGCCCTCTTGTGTGAGTGTGTTAATGACCTTCATTACAGCCTCTTTCATCTTCTCAATTGTCTCATAACGACAGCCTCTAAGATTTTTCTTGAGCTTAGGGAATAACCAAAAGTCACAAGGACCAAGGTCTGGTCTATAGGGAGGCTGAGGAACTGTCTTGATGCCCATCTTGGTCAAATAGTCTGTGACAAGGATGGAGTTGTGGACTGGTGCATTGTCCTTGTGGAAATGCCACTGGCCCGATTTGAAGAGTGCTGGCCTCTTCCGACGGAATCTCTTCCTGGACCCCCTTAAAACCTCAACATAGTATTCTTTGTTGACTGTCTGTCCAGTGGGAACCCAGTGCATGTAGATCATGCCAGTGCTGTCATAAAAAAAGGGATCATCAAAGGTTTGTGGGTGGATTTGCTCTGTCTGACCTTCTTGCGTCTGGGAGAACCAGCATGCTTTCACAGGGAACTCTATCTCTTGGTCTCTGGGTCATAGCAATAGATCCAGCTTTCATCACAGGTCATCAGAGCATCAAGAACTGCGGGATCTGAATTGATCAGCTTGGCCATCTCCCTACTGTCATGACAACGTCTTTCTTTCTGATCTTCTCTGAGCACCCTTGGGACAAACTTCGCGCAAATCTTCCGCATCTTCAGTTCCTCACGAATAATTGTGTGTACAGTTCCCACACTGACATCAAACATGTACACTTATTGTCTCTATAGACACACGACGGTCCTTATCCATGAAATTCTTTATTTGGCCAATCAACTCTGGTGTACTGACTTCCTTACACCACCCACACCTCTCCTCATACCTCATAGACTCCCTGCCTTCCTTGAATATCTTATGTTACTCAAAAACTGATGCTCGATTCATGCAAGATGCTCCAAAAGCAGTCTGAAGCATTCCATACGTGTCTGGGGCATTTTTCCAAGTTTAAAACACAATTTTATTGCATGTCGTTCTTCTAAAGTGTCCTCACGTCCAGATTGCATTTTTGAAATTCACCAGCTGAAACAATCAGGCTTTAGTAGATGTATTCCAATTGCTGCTGTAGCTTTTCCTTTGAATGTGAAATAATAAAAATTAGTCAGTCATCTCATAAGATGTATAGCAATAACATACTGAATTTTCAAGAGTCTATGACAATTTAAAATGCCTGTAGAAAAAAAGTATGGAAACTTATTGGAGGAACCACGTGCCTCTTTGCTTAACACTCAGCATTATAAGGTACGTATCAAGAGTAAAGTAGAGCAATCCAGGGAAAGGAGTTGCGCCCTCTCCTAGACCTCGGTATAGTAGCTATTGGAAAGGGAGCCTTCAGGTCGCCCTCGACTATGGTTTTCAACTTCACTTACTTATTTTGAAAAAAATGAACTTTTTTTTCACGATATTTTTCCATAAATGTAAACTCTGTATTGTTTGGAATTGGTTTATAGCAAAAATTATTTTGATCTCAAGAAAATATTTGTTTTGAGGCTATTCAAAATAACTGCAAATCAGTGTTCTCTTGGATCGAACCGAGATCTGTCATCAAATTTTTTGTGGCTGAGAAGTGAAAACCATGAAAGAATTTCTGAAGAATGTATGACTGTACAGAGAAGCATGTTTTAGTAGAATAAAATGTTTACAAATTGGCTAAAAATGGGTCGGCCACTACAAATAGAACAGAGGTCTTTCATCAAATATTGTTTGGCTGAGAAGTGCAAACCATGTGAAATGTACAGAGAAGCATGTTTTTGTAAAAAGAAAAAATGTTTTCAAATGGGCGAGAAACGTGTTTGACTTGACAAACCTGAGTCAAAAAGGAGTGGTAACACACTGACACTCTGGTAAAGAAAAGTTTCCAGGGTCAGGGGTCAGTAAAGAAGTTCGTGCTGAGTTTTCTGGGGCATGAAAAGATACATGACTTGATTTTCTTGAAAATGTGCAATTGTAAACAGAGCTTCCTATTGGGAACTCCAGGGGAACAATTCACCTTATTCATCGAATGACATATATATATATATATATATATATATATATGTGTGTGTGTGTGTGTGTGTGTGTGTGTGTGTGTGTGTGTGTGTGTATAACCTAATTGTTAGACAATAGTTTATGGGGAAAAAGAAATTGGAACATTCCTGTCTGACGATTGGGATTTTGTTAAAAAAACAATAAACGGATGAAACCGCAATTAACAGGTGTGCAAGGGAATAAGGTAAATAATTATTTTAGATTTTATACTGCTCTGCTTCCGGTGTCAGAGTACTTTATTTTACCAACCGTTTTTATTGAAACGATTGTTCGTTTTCTTCACATATTTTTTTGCTTTGCTTTTTTGCAGTATATATATATATATATATAATACTAGTTTTCTCATACCTTGAAAATAATTTTTTTTTATATTTCATAAGTACAATGCCATTTCAAAATTACTTTCCCTTTACCTGTGAGTCAAAAATAATCTAGAATTTAAAGATAAATTTTAAAGATTGTTTTTTTTTTCTTCAGATTTTTAAGATAACAGAAATTTCTATTTTTAATACATCACCGGAACATTCCATGGTCACAAATGAATGATTTAGGGAGTTTATTATCAGATTTAACATATTCTAAAAGATTTATTTCTATTAAGATATCGAAAAAATCACTTAGAGATGGTTTATGGGAGCAAATAATGAAGAAAGGTGTGGCACCCTTTAGCGTGTATTCGGGTGTGTGTGCATGCTCACTCATTGGGTTTCATACATATATATATACATATATATATATATATATATTGAGAGAGAGAGAGAGAGAGAGAGAGAACATTGGTCTTATCTATTATGCCCAGTTAAAGCTATAGACTGATCACACTTAAAGGATGTTCACAGAGGTTTTTTTATTTAGTTGCAAATAGGCAAATTATAAATAAGACGCCAAAAATAAAATATTTTTTAGACCAAATAGATTACATTATTTAAATTATTGATATTTTTAATAAGATGTTTTACATCTTATTTGTTAATAGTTTATGTACTGCTAAATGATGAAAACAAAATTCTGGTGAAGATCCTCTAAGTGTGCTAATTCCATTATATTTGTCAGGGATAGTATGTGTCTATCTCGCCGTATTTTTTATTAGTCTGATCATTCTCATTATCTATCTATCTATCTATCTTGATCTTTAAGAATTGAGTATTGATTTGTCCTCGTTTTGTAAGAAAGAATACTTTCGTTGTGATTGTTATGACGTGAGTTTTGGGCGTAAAACTGTTCAACAATTTCGTCTCTGCCTTTCATGAAAAACTTCAGAAGAAGAAGAAGAAGAATCCATTTTTATCTTAAAGCAAAACAAGTGGATATTCGTCCCAAGTAGGTTGTGCATTGCTTGCTCGTAAGAATCATTTGCTTGCCATTAAGAATTGAACGAAACAGACAAATGAAACATCTTAAGATATGAAGTGAATAGAAATGCTAGACATTGCTAATACATCTGTTTTTAAGTGTTGCCTGCTTGGGAACGTTACATATGTTTGTCATATATATATATATATATATATATATATATATTACACTACAAGCGCATATAGATAGATAGATAGATAGATAGATATTGCATGTGTCTATATGTTCGTTCTATATGAAGGCGCTTGAAATGTAATATATATATATATATATATATATATATATAGCAGTTATGTTTAGTCGGCGTCCAAAGACAATGGATGTGTATTATTCGTGTATAGAATATATGAGTTATCTCAGATAAATCTATGGGAGCGTTCGATGCATGGCTATTGTTATATATTTCTTTTTAGGTTTATATAATAATACTCACATACACAGCATATACAATGCAATCAGAAGAAAACTCAAACCTGGTTAAATTGTCATGATAAATTTATTTCGGTCAAGAATATAATCTTCATTTCTTCAGATGACATACACGCTTAATTTGAGAGTGAAAAACTGCAAATATGGATTACAGTATATATATATATATATATATATATATATATATATATATATATATATATATATATATATATATTCAGGCGAAAAGGAAAGAGAATTAAAATAATAAAAGTATTAAGAACCCAGAAAAAGGGTGTTCCGGTAATTTACCCATCCAAATATAATATATATTTGGTTTTTCGAAGCAGGTGGAATTTTTTAATAATGTATGCTTGTAAAGTAAGTTATAATCTTTTTATTTTTCTATCTACTCCTTTTATATGTATTAAATCCCTAAGTTAATTCGGCTATCATCCTCCAACCAAAAACCTTTCGGCATCTTTCAGGTGCCTTTAATTCAAGTAATACTACTGCGTCTATATTGTTTACGTGATGGGAATTTTAAAAATGGTCGAAGGGAACTAACAACTCAAAATAATTCTAAAATTCTAAAAATGATCAAATCTCCAAGATTTCAAAAGTCCCCTTCATTACATAAATCCCCTCGTAATATTATTCAACTAATTGCTGAAATATATTGATAACAGTCGTATGTAAATACGTAGAGCCTTCAGTAAGTTTCCAGACTTTTTTGTACAGGCATTTAAAATTTTCGTAGACTCTTAAAAATTCAGTGTGTTATTGCTATACATCTTATAAGATGACTAATTAATTTTTATGATTTCAGGTTCAAATGAACAGCTACAGCAGCAATTGGAATACACCCTGCTAAAACCTGATTATCTCAGCTGGTGAATTTCAAAAATGCAATCTGGACGTCAGGACACTTTAGAAGAACGATATGCGATAAAATTCTGTTTTAAACTTGGAAAAATGCCACAGAAACGTATGGAATGCTTCAGAGTGATTTTGGAGCATCTTGCATGAATCGAGCATCAGTTTTTGAGTGGCATAAGAGATTAAAGGATGGCAAGGAGTCTGTGAGGGATGATGAGAGGCGTGGGAGGAGTAAGGAAGTCAATACACCAGAGTTGATTGGTCAAAGGGTTAGGGTTAGGGCTACTATGTTGAGGTTTTAAGGGAGTTCAAGAAGAGATTCCGTCGGAAGAGGCCAGCACTCTTCAAATCGGGCCAGTGGCATTTCCACAAGGACAATGCACCAATCCACAACTCCATCCTTGTCACAGACTATTCGACCAAGATGGGCATCAAGACAGTTTTCCTCAGCCTACCTATAGTTCAGACCTTGCTCCCTGTGACTTTTGGTTATTCCCTAAGCTCAAGGAAAAACTTCGAGGCTGTTGTTATGAGACAATAGAGGAGATGAAAGAGGCTGTGACGAAGGTCATTGACACGCTCACACAAGAGAACTTCCATGGGGCCTTCCAGAAGTTGTTGGAACGGTACAAGAAATGCATTGCAGCTGGAGGAGATTACTTTGAATTGGACTAGAGTTTCATGTGTGTACTATCAATAAAAGTGCCCATACGAAAAATATCTGGAAACTTATTTAATGATCCTCGTATTTAGATAGAACTGTTTGTTTCTTTAAGAGCCAAACGGCCATATGTAAATATTTCTGAAACCTTTCAGGATCAGAAGCTAACCCCTCAAATAAAATAGAAAATAGTCAGGTAATCTTCAACTGCAAATAGCTTCTTTTGCAGATTTAACCTGTGTATCCAAGAAAGAATCAGTATAATTTTAAGGACCCCGAACGACTGCTTAATGCACCTAACTAGCCGATGTTTAAATGTAGACATAAAGGTAAATTTAGAATATCTTGATTGAGGGCTATCAAGGGTCCTACTCAAGATAAAAACTGTGATAGTGATTTTGGGTGAATTTTAGAAGAAAAAGTAACATTTATATCAGTAAAAACCTTTTACTGTATCACAAAAGGGCAGATAATATTACCATTTATACGAAAATGGCACTTGAGGTTGTTGAGTTATGTTACCTCTTGTTATATTAAAAGGAAGAACAAATGAATTGACGAAGATATTGATAGATTTCAATTTGGAAGTTTTAATAACAGCTTGAGACCAAAAGAACCCTTGTGCTGCAAGTAATAATAGAAGAAGGACAGTTGTAAATAGTTGAGCAGGAATTTAGCATTCATCCAGAAGTTTCGAGGTCCAGTTGATTGAAGAGGAAGAAATAATTGATAAGGAATGGTCTCCTAAAGGAAGCAGAGGCCCAATGTTGAATGCGCTCTCTCGTGTTGAAATGTCCATCTGTCTGCTGCTGAAATTGGTCCGGGTAAGAGAGAGAGAGAGAGAGAGAAAGAGGGAGAGAGAGAGAGAGAGAGAGAGAGAATGCGATCTCCTCGTTAAGGCTGGTCTGTCCTGCCGCTAGCAAGTTAGGAAGAGGAGAGGCCGAGTGAGCGATGCACAGCCTTTTATGTTGCCCGGGGAGGTCACCCGAGCAGAATGGCATCAGTCATTCTCATTGGACGAAATATATAAATTCGAAACTCCAACGGCCAAAACAATTCCTGCACTAAATAATAATTTGAAATTCTTTCTTTCTTCTACACTGTTTACATGTTACGCTTTCAGATATCGGAGTGCTCAATTTATTAGAAGAGCTTTGCATTATGCGAGTGACAGTTGTTAATTCCTTCGCCAGAGTACTCAACCTCGGGAGGGGAGCGTATATATTCAAATACAGGTGGGGTATTTTTAGTTCGTGTGTGTATATGTGTGAATAGTGTTTTTATTACGGTCCACTTAAAATAATATATATTTTACGCAAAAATTCTAAAAAAAGAATTAGAAACTCACTGCTGGATCCGAATCTTATCACGGTCCACTGAGAATAATAATTATTTAACGAAAAATTTTAAAATGAATTAGAAACTCACCGCTTGATCTTATAACATGAGTGCAGATGATATTACCATTTTGGCATAATTGGTAATTGACGCAGAATCGTTCTGTTGCCTCTTGTTATTTTTATCTTTCGGAAGGAAACAAATAATGAACGCGTAGATTCTGATGGCTTTCAATCTAGTAGTTTAATGACTGCTTGAGAGGAAGTTTTCCTTATGCCGTGAGTTGAAGAGAATGTGAACACTTGCAAATGGTTATGCGGGAGTTTAGTGCTTATCCAGAGGCATCGGGTCCATTTGGTTTAGGAGGGAGAAATAATTGACCAGGAAATGGTCTCCTAAGGTATGCAGAGGAACAAATGTTGAAGTGTGCTCTCTCGAGATGGATAGTCCCTGTCTGTTGTTGGAATCGTCCCGAGTTAGAAAGAGAAATGTTTTCTCTCGTATCGGCTGGTCTTACCTAGCTGCCAGCCAAGAGGAATGAGAAAAGAAAAGAGACTATTTATTGTATTTTTAAAAAAAAAACAAGGGAAAATACAAATTTGGCACAAGGCCTAAAAATGGGGGGGGGGAAGGCTGGTCAACACTATCCTAATCTCTAACTTAACTAGACTCATTCACTGACCAATACATATCTCCAAATTAAAAAAAAACACCAAAATACCTCAATTAAACATATCACTATCATACTGCATTCACCAAAAACAACAATCACCAAAACAACACTACTGCTCCATGGACTTCTAAACTTAATCCCATATTTACAAAGTGATGGGGAGGGGAGCGATTTAAAAAAAAACTAAACGAACGCTATATACATTTATTAAAAACTCCCCTAAAAAAAAACGAAAGATGAACAAAACATATATACATTATGATGGTTAGTATGGGGTCCCCCCCACGTACTAAAACATGGCAGAAAGAGGAGTTAACCAGTCGAAAATAGTGTCGAAGGAGGAAAAATAATCAAATAAGATAAATAAATGGTATAAAATATAAGTAAACAATAAATATGAATTAACGTAAGCCCTCCATCGCACTCCTGGAGAACTCCAATTCCTGTCATCTAACAGAGGGGAAGGGAAGGGAGAGTAAAACAAAAGAAGGGGACAAAAAAGGGGGGGCAATGACCTTGCATACTCTAGCTAAGTTAACTAAATTAGGAACAAACTAAATCAAAATGGCCTAAAAAATTCTAACTTACCTGGGCTGGGTGGTCACGTCCTTCCGGTAACGCAATATTCTTAGGTCCCTGGGATGTCCAAGTTGAAAATAAGGTTGGCTCCGACCACGCGACACAAGCGCGCAACAGTCACCCACCTTTCGCCAAACTCCAGTGAAGAGAGTCTTTTTCTCTCAGACCGGATTTTGACTTTGATTTGGTGTTTAAAAAATGCCACCAGGGTCTGAGAAGAAAAAGACTCATCCTCAAAGAGTTCCTTCTTTCTCGTCGTCCAAATCACGACACGCATAACGCCGAGTAAGCAGAGAAACATAATGTTCCTGTCTGTTCAACCTCGGCACCACATTGCTGCACACAGAACTGGCTTCCAGGACAAAGAACTTTCCATTGAGGATGCGGACCATGTAGCCTTCAAGAAGCTTGCACAGCGGCCGTACGACCGGGCAATGAAAGAAGGTGTGACTAATAGTCTCCTCCAAATCACCGCACCGGCCGCACTCAGGCGAAATGACCTGTTGCGCTGCAAACAATTTCTTGCCGACCCAGAGGGCATTCCGAATGACCAGCCAGGTGAGGGAAGCCTCGTCATTATTGAGGCACCTCATCCTGGGGGCCCAAGGCCACAGTAAGCAACCCTCCGCCTCCGTCACACCGAGCTCGCCAATCAGACCATCGCTAGCGGCCCCCCTCACTAAACATCGATATAATGCCCTACTCAACAACGGCCGGCTGTCAGAGAGACCTGTCTGCAGCCGAGAGAGAACTTTCAAAGCATGCCGGCACTCGCGATAGAAGGGGCATTCGCATCTGGGCAACCGATGGGCCTCCCCATCTGCAAAATGCACACTTCTTAGCGACGGGAAAGATTGTCTAGCGTCTTCTTTCCAGACGCTTCCCGTCGCTGTGTCCCGTGAACACATCCGGTCTAGGAAAGTAAGACGCAAAGTATGGCGCCGTACCTCGACGTTAGGTACTCCTTCTGAAGGTAACAGATCTCCCGTCGCACCAAAGGATGTCTCTTAGCCCAGAGAAACTGGAAGAGAATCCTTTCCAGCTTGAATAGGATGGTGGCCGGGATAGGAAGCACTGAAAGTCGGTATACGGCTAGGGAGTAGATGTGCGAACTGCACACCTCTGCCCGACCCTTGAGGGAAAGCCTTCTACGCAGCCACAACTCCGTTGCGGCTACGACCTTATCCAGTACTTCCGACCAATTTTTCTCCAATTGAAGATCAGGCCCAAACCAGACGCCGAGTATCTTGCACGGACCGTCTTTCCAAGTGAAGGGGCCGGGAAGAGCACAGCCTTTCCACGAGCCCAACCGCAAGCCAACAGACTTTTCGCGGTTTATCTTGGCCCCTGTTACAGCTTCGTACCTTCCGATTTCTTTGCTCACCTCCTCCACCTCGGCACTGCTCGTTACAAGCACGCTGACGTCGTCAGCGTATGCAGTGTACCTGGCCACCTCACTGGCGCCAGGTAACGTGAGGCCGCGTAGGACCTGGTTCGCCTTTATCCTGCGTAGAAAAGGCTCTAACGCCAGGATGTACAACATGGGCGATAACGGGCAACCCTGACGAATCGATCGAGTCAGAGTGAAGGGCTCCGACCTTACCCCATTCACCTCCACCATGACTCCGGGGGACGCATAAAGGAGACGTATCCAGGTGCGAAAATCAACCCCGAAGCCAGCCGAAGACAAGACAGCCTCCAGAAAAGCATGGTCAACCCTATCGAAGGCCTTGGACTGATCTAAATTGATCAGCGCGGCATTTCCGTCGACTTTTTCTACGATCGTGCGGACCAGATGAAGACTGTTCAGGATAGTCCTACCCTTCACAGCACAAGTCTGCTCGGGGCAAATCAGACTAGGCAGGACAGTCTGCAAGCGGTTTGCCAAGATCTTCGCCAAAATCTTTAAGTCCGTGTTTAACATCGTTAAAGGGCGAAAGTTACTAATCCCATCCCCACCATGTTTGTTCTTACGAAGCAACTTCACTATACCCCTGGTGAAGCGTCTGGGTATAGTACCCTGCCTCATCCAGTTGTTATAGATGGTTGCCAGCAAGGGGACAAACATGTGCGACAACCTCAAGTACACTTCATAGGGCAGACCATCAATTCCGGGGGACTTATCCAGCCCGACCGACTTCAGTGCAACCCGAATCTCCTCCTCCTTTATGAGCCCCTCACACCCAGCCGCTTCAGTCGCCGAAAGGCGAGGGAAGTCGGCAAGATAGGCGTCGAACTGAGCAGAACTCAGTCCGGGCTCCCTGGTGAAAAGCTTCAAGAAATACTGCCGAAACTCCCCACAGATGGCTTCGTTTGTAGTTCGACGGAGCCCCTCCGGCGATGTGACACTGGCGATATGCCGATCAGTAGCATGCCTGAGTTCCTCGGCCCGCAATTCCTGGGCCACATTCGTCGCCTCGCAGGACATTCTCTTTAACCTAGCCCTAACTACCAGAGCTTGGTACTCCTTAATTTGCAAGGAGGCCAGCTCGGCCTTAGCTATGTTAACTTGCCCACTATCTCCCGCCAACACCGCCCTATCTAGCTTATCCTTAATCGACCTTTGCTCCGCTACCCTAGCTGACTTGAGTCTCCTACTATAGTCGGCAGCAAAGGATCTAATGCTATCCTTAAGGTTAGCCCACTACCTATTTCCCATAATAGCCCCCGTCAATTCCCGCTTTATCGTTAGTTCTAGCTGGTTCCGGAAGTCAGCCTCCGCCAAAAGGGAGAGGTTGAACTTCCAGTAACCAGACATCCTACATCTAGCCTTATCTAACCTAATCGACACACATAAAAATTTGTGGTCGGAATCTTTATACGGCTCAAAACTTGGACCACCTATATAGTCTAAGTCGACTCGCTTAACTAACACTCGGTCCAAATAGCTATACAGCTGGGCCGAGGCGCCCCTACCGGTCCAAGTCCAAACTATCTTATTTGGATGCCTTTCGCGAAATTTGTCCACCAGATCAAATTTCTGGACAAACTCGCGAAAATATCTGGCATCCAAGGAGTTAGTACCCGCACTAGTAGCCCCTCTATCTAAGTGGGGATCAAGGACGGCGTTCCAATCTCCCACTAAAATTACCCGCTTTGACGGCACGACGTACGGCTCGATGCGCCGGAAAAAGGCAGGAAGCTCACTGGTAGCAATGGGTCCATAAGCCCCAATCACTCGAAACGCCTTATCCTTTATGGTAACATCCAGAACACAAAGTCTGCCCGCCGGATCTGAAAGAACAAGAGCACACGAAGCGTCCAGACGTCTACTTACCAGCCAGGTGACACCTCTAGAACGACCATCAAAGCATGCTGAGAAAGACAAATAGTCCTTCGCCAGAATACCTTCATGGAAGTTGGAGTCAAAGTGAGTCTCCTGTAAACAACAAATATCAATGCCGCGACGCTGGAGGTATAACAATAGTTGGGATCGCTTAGAATCCGACCTCAGGCCGCGGCCATTTAAACTAGCCAACCTTAGATCCATCATGAAAATTACAGGGGTTGAGTGCCTGGACTGAACATGGCTGGGGTCAGGACTTCGACGGTCTGGCTCATGGATCCTGTGGCCATCTCATTATCGATGGCTCCGTCATGAGCGAGACCCCCGACGTCCCGCGGAAAGGTTAGTTTAAGTGCCCTATAAAGGGAGGGGTGTAAAACAACAGGGACCCTCCCAACGAGCCCCTTACATGATGAAAGATCGTCTTTTAAAAATGATATCGGGCCGAGGGCCTCGTTAGCCTCTCCTAGCATTTTCATAACACCTTCCGACCCTCGGCCCTTTCGGATGACAGTGGTGATCCAGCAGTCTGGAAAATTTTTAGGGTCCTCCACATTACGTCCGTTAACTTCCTTGAAGTTGTGGAGGACCCTTAAATCCTTCAACAGCTGCGGCTGATGAGAAAATAAAAGAGAAAGCGAGCGGTGGTTAGCGCTGCCTTTTATGGTGCCCGGGGAGGTGTGCCCGGGCAGAATGGCATGGGTCGTTCTCATTGGATGAAATGTATAATTTAAAAATTCCAATGGCAAAACAATTCCCGCACAAAATAATGGTTTGAAATTCGTTCTGCTACAATCTGAATCGTGCCTGAAGTGGGGAGAAGAGTCACTGACACGAAGACCTGGTTAAATCAACTTTCTGGCAAACTGGTTGGCTAAAGCAATAGCCAATCAAATGCGTGGAAACCAAGGTCTACGTTGGCAAATCTTTAAAAGGTGAAACTGAGTTGAAGCGTCTTAATTTTTGGGTTGCGAACCGGGATTGATCATCCTGAGTGGGGTCCAGCTGGCGAGGGTGGGTATTATGTTGAAAGACCCGAACCCCCCCCAATGACCCAGCAAAAAGACATAACTAATGACGCCACCCAGCGCCTTTTTTAATCAAATGAGCGTATTTCTTACACTTCATCCCTAAACAGACTGTTTTGTTGTATCACAACTCTTAAGTGTAGCTAGACACGCTGGATGCCTCAAGCTGGGATTGAAACCTGCCCAACCCCCGCCAGGCCGGTGTATGTGTTTTCGAATGAAGTTTGTGGTGAAAAAATTTATACCATCTATATTCTTGTAAAAGTCGATTTATTTTTATCTCTACACAGATATATTAGTAATTTCGTAGCTTAATGATTAAATAGCATTTATTTTAAACGAAAATATTCAATTTTTCGATATAGTCTCCTTCCTACTATCTAATTCAGTAATGAATATTAGTTACGTAGTTGGAGCATTAAACAGTGAAAATTTCAACTAAACAGCCTTGTCATTATTACTCCATAATATTTTTAGAATTAAACTTCGGGGTTGAAGCGGTTCGAAGTCGACTCTGATGGAGCTACAAATTTTGAGCGTCTGAAAATTTATGAATGAAATAAAATTATAATGGCATTTAGTAAAAGCCTAACAAATAAAAGTATAAGTCTCTATCGCTTATCTGACAACAAAAAATGAATAAAATAACAAACTTCCTTTAAAGTTTGTTATTTAAAAAAAAATCCCCCTCTTAGAGAAGCTTCTGCACTGTGAAAAATCAGATCGACTTTTACACGAGATTCAACAAAAATTGCAGGATTTGAAAATAAGAATTTACATGAGAATGACTTCTACTCGTATATCAACGTTGTATATTGTCCTTATTTGTTAAGATTTTGTTGTATTTTTATGCTGTTCTTTGCTTCTTCGTTCGTCAATCAGTTCCTCGCCAGTTTTGTTTTGTTGTGTAATTAGTGGCTTTTCTCGAACTATTTCCGGTGGAATACAAATCTTCTATTTTCAACTTTCTTGCTTTTATCACAACTGCAAAAACATTGTAGTGCTTCGAAAGAAAGATATTAGTTAAGAATACTTCATCTCGGGCCTCCAGAAAAACCTTAGTACGTGATCTACCATTACGACTTATAAGATATAGTAATTTACAAAGCTTTTTGCTTAGATGTAGCACATGGCCGTATGAATGAGGCACCCAATAAGACTCGAACTCACTCGTATAGAATACACATTCTTTTAGCCTTAAAATAATTAACCTCAAAAACATAGATAAGAACATTCTAGAAGTTTCGGATCAAAATTGCATTAACATTGAAGTTACACTTTTATATTTTTCAACCAATTAGCTAAAAACACAAAATAAGAACATTCTAGAAAATTCGTCTCAGAAACTAATTAGCAGAAAAATACTTAGGCTCCAAAATAAATAAGTAATTATACGAATCTGATTGGTTAAGAAATGTCTGCGCGCTTGAATTTTTGGACCCGCAATAAAACTTAACAAAATCCTATTTTTGATCCACTTTAGTTCCTCCAAAAAGTATAGATAATGAAGAAATTAATTAACTAAAGCATTCCACTACCAGACAGAGAAAGGCAAGGGCTACAGACGGCAGAAGGCATCGCAAACAGGATACAGAGCAAAGAAGCATGTAACGTTCTTTTGCCAACTACCGGAACGCGACATGTTGTCGTCAAATATCATAAACCATTAAAAAAACGCACGTGTGGACTTAAGAGAACAAAAGGCCTATACTTACGGTCACACTCTTATATGCACATACGCATACACATGTATGTAAGTAAAGTCAATTTTTTATACTTTTTATTTCGACCAACTATGGACACATTGATTCGATAGTCTTTCTCAACATGTAAACGCGTACACACGGGCGAACAAATCATTTTTATTAACTGGCCATAGTTGTATTTTCTACATACACACACACGCACATAAAAATGAACATTATATCTTAATTATTTTCATCATGTTTGTTATTATGTTTATTAAATTGCTTGTTTCTTAATATTTGTTGTTGTCACATTCCGTTTGTTTACGTGCTTGAAAAATTTGTTCTGTTTTTGTGGAAACGAAACCCGAAAGTAACACCCGTAAACTACGGAAGGTACTTAGTCCTCCACACTCGTTAAGGCTAGCTCTTCGGACAAAAATATATAAAAAACATGTAATAAGTGAGCTACAGACAATTTTGGGAGTCCCCGAGTGTAGTGGTTAAAATGCTGGATTTCGAGTTCAAACTCCAGTCTCGTTCTGAGAATAAATGTTAAAAATTTTTATTTATTGCGGACTTTTTGTCCTCATCTTGGTAGTTTTTGTGTTATTTCTTCTTTCACTACGTTTCGGCCGAATTTCACCTCCGGCCTTTTTCAGGTGATTAACCGCGACCTTGGATAGGAATGCTGAGTCTTGTAACCGTATCCCCAGTAATTACTGCTTTCCATAGTTGTTGTCTATCGCACCGCGTTTTTGACCAAGTAAACCTCTAGCCGGCTTGGGTAGGATTTGAAACCGCTATCTTCTGACAATGCTCACCTGGAATCGTAGAGATTCAGCGCCTCTATCCGCTGCGCCACGGGCCTCGAAAAAAGAAAAAAATTTATTCTCAGATTAAGAAGCCTCATCTCAAAATAATTCCAATAAAAGTCCAGTCTCGTTATTTCATTTACTTTCGAACAGATAGCCTTACACCTCAAGCTATGGGTTAAATAGTACCACAATCCATCTCCTACGAGGATGGCTTTGGCTTTAAATAAAAACAAGCCTTATAATTTTTTAGAAATGTAACGTCAATTTTCTTCTAAAATTCATTCTAAGGAGGGGGAGATTGGCGCTTTCTTTCTTTCTTTCTTTCTTTCTTACCCTTTTCTTTCTCTATGAAAGTATTGATACAAACCAACCCAGCCACTAAGTCGCCTTTCAAAGCCACACTGCTTACTGACTTTCAAAGCCAGGTACTGACGATCGAATTTCGTAACTAAAACCTGGGCAGGCAAAATTAAAGACAACGACGAGCAACAACAATCACAGTGACCAGAAAAATGAACTTAAGAACAGGAAGAAAATAAAACCTTACTATCTTTATTCAGTAAGTGGGTGAACCTTATCCAACAGTCCAAAAGGTTGTTGGCTGCTGGAATTCGAAAATAAAGCAATCAAGGAACCACGTAGATACACATGTAAGGAATTAAAAAGGAAACGTGGCACAAGAAACAAAAGTCAGAACAAATCCTAATAATGATCAGTCATACATAACAAAAGGGTGACTCTTCTTCGTGTTTTAAACTCTCCCTTTTGTCTTGTCACAACTACCCACCCCTTCTTATTGTCTCTAAAACGCGGCCTTTTTTTATCGGCGTTTTCAGGTAAACCGTTCAGTTTCTTTTAGAAGGCCAGTGTCACTCAAATGACTCTCTTTTCCTCGGAATAGTGGTTCTCACTAATATGAGAAAAGGAAAAAGGAAGAATTAGCATTCGTCGCGTTTTTAACCGTATTATTATTATTATTATTATTATTTACTCATTAGAGTTTTTCACATCAGCGTAAGCTGGTGGTCTTTTACTGGAGATTGAGTGTCAGCAAGTCTCCTCAAGTCTCCAGGACTCTTCTCAGTATTCTGGCAATTTTCAACAATGCTGTTGTTTGGATGGTCTCCACTCGGCCGCCAACTTCCAAATCCTCCAGGCCCTTTAATAATCCTTTAGTTACCGTGCCAATTATTATTATTATTATTAAAACTATCTAAAAACATTTTCACTGATTATTTTACTGAGAATTATAGGATTGACTAAGCTTTGCTTAGTCTGACACTCAAGCCTCAGATTGCTCACAGTATCTGCTGTAACTGAGTGGTTACCCACTTAATTACTGAACAGACTCATTTTTGCTTAACTTTGATGATCTAGTGGGAACCGGTGTTTTCCACGTAACTTGATCGTAAGTCTTTAAAACTAAGCATAGCTTAAATTTGGCACTCAGTTATGAGTATTGTACACCAAGTGAAGATCGAGCTCACTACTCAGTAATAATGGATCTGCGAGATTAACTTAACTCCAACAAAACTATATTAAAACATCACACATTTCAGTAACACTCTCTTATCGTAACTGGGTATAATACCAAGTTCATCAGCCATAAGTTAGTTTACTTTGCCCGGACTCATTTTTAACCTTTAAAAAAATCGGGAGCTTATCAAATTATTTTGATTTTGTGCTTTGCTCTTTCAAAGAAATTTGATATTATATTGATACATGTGATTTAACTGATAAGTTTATATATAGTGTTGTGTGCAGTTCAAATGTCTTATGATAGTTTTACCAATTAAGGTCAGTAGTTAAAATAATCATTTACTAAGCTTGGCCAGAGGTATGGGGCAGCCAGTAACAATCAAATACTCTAGCAATGGTCTGCCACCTTAACTCACTAATTATTTAACAACGTGAAGCACCTCATTATGAGTCAAAGTCCTTCTGCACATTGTGTAAAATTTGTTGAGTTAATAGATTTGGTTTGTTTGTGTTATTGTAGGTTATTTAATGCCAAATCCTATATATATATATATATATATATATATGAAATATAAGATTTGGTTTAGTTTTATAGCATATTAACCATTATAGGTTATTTTATGCCAAATACTCTTTATATATATATATAATATTTATGATTTGTGAACACATTTTGTTGATAACATTTTAAACATGCCTGAGCTCTTTTCTTTTTCTTTTCTTTTTTTTTCTCACAATTAAATTGTTTCAAGTATTTTTATTTATAATTAATCATTTGTTTGCACACGTTTAAATGGATATACATATTATTTTTAAATGAATAGTTTGTTGGTAATTTGATTTTTAAATGAGTTAGAACTAATTTGTTTGCACACTAGTATTGCTATTGTTTCTACACAGTTAAAATGGTTTCAATTATTGCTATCTAACACTAATAATTTTATTTAATATTATTCATTTGTTCACAGACAGTGAAGTGGTTACAAGTATTGCTATTTAACACTAATTATTCTATTGAACACTATTGATTCCTTTGCACACAGTCAAATGGTTTCAAGTATTACTATGTGATACCAATAATTCAATTTCGGTACACAGTTAAAGAGTTTCAAGTATTGTTATTAAACACTTAAAATTCTATTCAACATTACTCATTCGTTTTATTGTTAAATAGTTCCAAGTATTGCTATATATCACTAACAATTCAGGTTGATATCAGTCATTTGTTTACACCGTTAAATGTTCAGAGTTACATTTCTATTATTTCAATTTAATATAAGTCATTTGTTTGCACACAGGGTATATGCAAAATACTTCTCTTTGACCCATAGATAGGACCTTGTCAGGTAGTACCACTTCGGATCTGAAAGTGTTGTATAATGACCTACGACCGAGCCGGGCTGTCAAAATAGGAAATGCACCTATGTAAATAACAGGTGCATCCGGTCGAGGAATATCAGAATTATAATCTTGACAGTGGATGGGTTGAATGAGTGCAATTGTGACGCCCACAAGAAGAAGTTGAACTATTATATAACTCGGTGAAGACAGGAAGTCAGTTAGTTTGGAGATCGGAGAGTTTGGAGACAAGATGTGGTGGAGAAAGCCAGCACCCAGCAGAGTGGGTTCCCGGGCCTCTGGTTGAGCAACCCTGGAGAACGAGAAAGACACAAAGCTGATGGCCACAAGAGTAGGGGTCAATATGTTGCAGTTCTGTTCGGTCTCCAACTTCCTCTCACACACAAACCTTTCAAATAAAGTGAGAGGTATATTTTTCGAAAAGACTGTGTCGCTCGTCTTTATCATTGTGTCTTTATTGTGTCGTCGTTATGATTCTGCATGCCTATGTAGATGTAGATGTATTATGTGTTAGTATAGTTGGTCATGGTTATTGTGTGACTATACAACAAATGGACTTGGAGCAATGGCAATGAAGGGGTACGCCACATTCTCCATATCTCCAGAACTAGAGCCTCACCATCAGATTGTTTAATGTCATATCCAGGACACTCGTTGGGAGGAGGAGATTTTACTCCTTAGCAGTGATTGTAGTAGGCGTATTCTACAGCTATAGTCGACTGAGCTGGAGTTAGATCTTTGTAGAAAATGGATCGTTAAATGAAAAACCATTGAAAAGTAGATTTACGCAATGCTGATCCGGGTAAATAATAATTGTTTTTAATAATCAAAAATTGGGATGCAAGAATATATTTGTAAAATAGACAGCTTAATGTGAGACAAAAATGAAGGGTTTGTCTTTAGGGTGACGTTAAAAAGAAAATTCGCTTGTTACGATCAGTGTAGCAATAGAAGGTCGACATTTGAAGCTGGTAAGGATTAAAAAAAAGAAAGTAAAGAAAAAGAAAAAATGACAAACAGACGAGAAAATTTAAAGGGAGTGATGACCATTTCTACGCCGCAAAGAGAATGTTATCAATTTCATGACCATATTTATTTTGTACACATTGCTATGTGATTTATTGTGAAGAAGTGCCACTAATGTTAGGACGGAACAAAAAGTTGAAATAAGTTTAAATCAACTGAACACATGGGTTAAAAATTTGTAATCTAAGGTCAATAAAGGCCGGAAAAAGTAATATACACTGGGAACATGGTATGTGTGTGTGCGTGCATATTAGCAAGATTATGTAGTAATGGTTTGTTTTTACAGAAAGTTATTTTTCTTCTTAGCTAAAGATATCAGACGAGGATGATATGATGTAAGTATAGAGTTAAAAGCTACAAGACCCTTCATTCTATTTTCATAAATAGTCTTATATATATTTATATATATATATATATGTTGTCGGGCATGAGGGGTTTTAATGATCGCTGGGTCTCAGTAGGCCTTCTCTCAAGGCTATACCTGCTTTGCAGGGTTGAATTTATTGCTCAGCGTCTGAGACACCCTAAAAGGGGAATGTCGACAGGACCAAGCAGTTTTTTTTATCTAGCCGTGCATGGAACTCGATTTTTGCATGGTTCTCCACCACAAAACGACCTTGTGTCATATACTGATTTGGTGGGAAGGTTAAATACTTTACGCGCGCGTGCACACACGCACACACACACACATTAGCAAGTTGTATTGATCCGTTTTATAGAAAGTTAATTTTCTTTTTTTGTTATTTCTTGTGGAGTATATTATCAAAAATTTTTCAGTGTTTCTATATTTTTCAATGTTTTCAATAATATCAATTTTGATTTTATGGCATATCAACCATTTTAGGTTATTCAATGCCTAATCCGGTTTATTCATATATATTAGATATGTATGATTTGTAAACATAAGTCACCAAAGTTAAATAGTTCCAAGTATTGCTATGTATCACTGTTGTATACTCATTTGCCGTATCATAACGACTCAATAATAAAGACGCATGATAAACGACAGACGCACGAATAAAGGACGCAGGAAGAACCGACGCAAGAAGGAAGACACAGGAAGACTTCTTTACAAATATATTTACCTCTCACTTTATTGCAAGGGTTCGAAAGGGTTGTTCAAGGTTTGCATGTGAGAGGGTGCTGAAGACCGAACATAAACTTCATATTTTGACCCCACTGTTATGACCGTCACGTTGTGTCTTTCTTGTTCTCCTGATGTTGGGATCCACTCCATCGGGGGTTTTCCGAGGGCCCCCTCGGTCGGGTGTGGCCTTCCCTACTACATCTGGTCTCTGGCTGTCTGGAATTCTACTGGCAACTGCTTTGGCACCCCGAACTCAACTCAATTATATAATAACTCAACGCCCACACGATCGCCCACTGGATCTTTGAAATCGAATGTTTAATCGTCATCAAGCGGAAATAACTGTCATGCAGTTCAGAGGTTACTCTCTTCCGGTGCATCACTGTAGTGGCACAATGGGACCTTCACCTTGTCCCATATCATAAGCCTTAATCCGCCCACGCGATCACTTTCGATTACTGGCCATTGGAATGTGTCACTTCCTTCCGGTGTATCACCTTGGAATAGTATTTTTGGGCCGGGTCGAAGGTCAAAATATAACATCACTAACAATTCAATTAAACATCAGTCATTTGTTTACATAGAGTTAAATGATCAAACAATTCTATTTCAAACAATTCAATTTGGCATACGTCATTTGTTTGCACTCAGTTTAAATGTCAAACAGTTCTATTTGACCTTTCGATTGGACCCTTTCAGGTGCTACCACTCCGACCCAGAGTGGACCTGGGAGCGATGGCAATGCAGGGGTATTCTACATTACCCAAAGCAGCAACAATGCTGGAGCCTCACCATCAGATTATTTAGGATCATATCCAGGACACTCTCAGGGGAGAGTCTTACCCCTCTGCTGAGAAGCAGTCGGTGTATTCTACAACCCCAGCCGACTGGGCTGATGTTCCATAATGATACAATCCCGGTATATTTGGTTTATAAAGAAAACTTTTCATTACATTTTTTAGAAGTGTACTTATTGTAAATTTTTTTTCCTCGCTTTTATTTTTATGTATCTGTACTTTTAATTAAAAAAAATGTTTTGTTTGGAACGTAATTTAACAATTCTAGTTCGGATAATTCATGAACTAATGGCAATATTTTATCTCAGAACTTCAAACATTTTTTCTCAAAATTTAAAATTCAAACAGAATTGCATAAATCTCAGTCAAATGAATACCGATGACTGCGCCCGGTCAAAATTCACAGACGTACGCTTAATACAACCGACCCAGTTGTTCGTCTGCAGTTGAGGATATTTCCACCCAACCCTATATATGTCTTTGTCTATGAGAAACTTATGATCTTGAAATACAATCCAATTTTTAGCTTCCTTTTTCCGTTTTTGATTTATTCAGTCGTCGCAAAAGCACAAAAGAAAAACGAAATGTTTGTCATTGACATAAATCCTGCGTAATGCGAACACAGTATTAATAATTGATATGGCGGCCACGAATAACAAACCTATTCTGTTCATATCAACTTAAAAAAAGTCAAGGTTCTCATAAAAGCAATGCGGTATGTTTACGTAATTTCCTTCCAAAACATCTCCGCGATATTGTAGTTACCGAAATTGTGTATGAGAAGATTTCTGGCATTGTTCATTAAGTTTTGCTCTCCCCAAAGTAACAAGGAACAAAAGAGTCGTAAGCGATGAATGATAAATGACGGCGTAAAAGCGTTTTTGAAAGGAACGCAAAGAACAAGATTTATTTCTAATCATAATTTTAAAAAATAAAGAAGAAATTCACATTTATGAAAAGCTCGAAAAGGACGACCAGACCGTATAATAATCAACAAAGAAAGAGAACTTGCAGAATTGTGGACTTTGCTGTCCCGGTGGACCACAGAGTAAAATTGAAAGAATGCAGAAAGAGGGATTAGTACCTCAATATTGCTAGTGAATTGAAAAAACTGTGGGACATGAAAGTGACAATTATACCAATTGTAATAGGTGCTCTTGGTACAGTCACCAAAGGATTGGTACAATGACTGGAGGACTTGGAAATAACGGGACGGGTGGAGACTGTCCAAACTACAGCATTGTTGAAATCGGTCAGAATACTGAGATGAGTGCTGGAGACTTGAGCAGGCTTGCTGTCACTCAAACTCCAGTGGAAAACCATCAGTGTAAGCTGATGTGAAAAATTCTCAATGATAATAATAATAATAATAACAATAATAATAATGATAATAATAGAGAAATAAGCTATAAAAATAGCTGGTTAATGGACTTTAGCTAAGTTAAGATGGTTTTTTTTTGTGACCCGCTGTTCATGAACAGTCACTATGACTGTTCTCAATTACATCTGTGAAGGCGCGCAGATAATAAACAACCTCTGGGTCTGGTATAGCCACAATATACCACCCATGATAAAAATGTTGAAACAAAATATGACACAACGTGGGACCCAGGCAAGAGGCTTGGGTGTCATAATCGGTAGGTGCTCTCCTGATAGCCAACATGGGAGACCCGAGCGTTATCCTGCGAATGTTGGCTGTTCTTTTTTCAGGTACACGAATGACTAGTTGTGAAACCACACCAACTAGAGACGTAAACACAAAGCATGGACGAGGGAAGACAACCAACTTGCACTACGCTGCTATTTTTGGAGCAACCCTACACAAAGAGGATATACGAAAAGAATGATAGAGATCTGGCAAGAATGTGCTAGTTTTCATACAACTAGTCAAAGACTTGCCCATCAAGTTAGGATAATAATAAAGAAAGATTAGTTTTCTGACCTTGAAATACTAGAAATACACCAGAAAATAAATAATGAACGAGATAGTAATACAGTACCTGACACATGAGGTATTAACAAACAAAAACAGTCCGACCGAAATAAACCGCCAACTTCGGAAAATGGAAACACCACACAGCCAAATAACCCAGAACAAACACTAACACAAGAACAAAAGGTAAATCAAGAAAAGTGAAAAGACTACCTTACCATCATTAAGAAACATAGAATGGAGAACAGTAAAGACGGAAACAGAAAAAAATAAATCAAGTACTACCTTATATATCAACGAATAATATAACTGAATTAAATGAACTAATCGAAATCAATTTGTGAGAAAATTGGGACCCCCTCAAAAAGCCAGAAGAAAAAAATCAAAACCAGGATGGGAAACGCAGATAAAAAATCTACGAAAACGGGCCAAAATGATAAAACAAAGGAAAAACGCTGGAATATGTAGGAACAAAAAGGAAAAGGCAACACAAGAAGAAATAACAATAAAACTTGAGGAAATAAACCAGAAAGTACTGGTGAAAGAAGGAAGATTAAAGAGATAGCGACAAAGGGTAAAACAATACAGACAAAACAAGACACTCCAAAACAACGAAAGAAAATTCTATTAACAACTGGGAGATGACACGAAAACATACCAACAACTGGAGGCCAAAAAAAAAAACCGAACAATTTTGAACTAAAATATGGCAACAAAAAACATGATGAAAAAGCCGAATGGATAAACAATATGACAAGAGAATTAGAAGGGCTTGAAAAAGGTCTGAAAGCGGAAATACACATCGTTTACTCAAAACGGCACTAAAAAAATATCAAACTGGAAAACGCCAAACCATGATAGAATACATGGTTTCTGGTTCAAGAAATTCAACTCCATTCACGACAGACTAGCTCTAGAAATGAACAGATGCCTACAAGGAGCACATGTACCCGAATGGATGACCAAAAGAAAGACCACATTGATCCAAAAGGACCCAAGCAAAGGAATCGCTCCAAACAACTACAGACCCATAACCTGCCTACCGAGGATGTGGAAAATATTAACAGCACAAATAAGGGAAGAGATTTACAACTTGCTAACAAGCTAAAGATTGTTCCCTGATGAACAGAAAGGATGCTGCAAAGGATCCAGAGGCATAGTAGAGTTACTTTACATAGATCAGCTCATCCTAAACTAGAGCAAGACCAGATGGAAAAATTTACCTATGGCCTATTACCGATTGACTACAAAAAGGCCTATGATATGATTCCGAAAAGCTGGATAATAAGCTGCCTTAAAATGTACAAAATATCAAATGAAGTCATAAACTTTACCGAGAAAACCATGAAAACCCGGAAAGTGGAATTGATAGCAGGAGGAAGAAGATTAACTGAACCAAAGATCCAAAGAGGTATTTTTCAAGGAGATTCACTATCACCGTTACTATTCATAATCGCCATGATGCCACTTAACCACATACTCAGAAAATGCACAGCTGGATACAAACTTAGTAGATCGCTGGAAAAGATCAATCACCTAATGTACATGAATGACATCAAACTATTTGTAAAAAATGAAGAAGAACTGGAAACTCTAATACACGCAGTTAGAATATACAGTCCGGACATAGGAATTGAATTTGGCATAGAAAAATGTAGCATGCGAGTAATGAAAAGTGGTAAATGACACCTAACTGACAGAATGGAACTACCAAATCAAGACAAGATTAGAACGCTCAGAGAAAAGGAAACGTACAAATACTAGGGCATCTTGGGGGCTGACACCATCAAACAAGTGGAGATTAAAGATAAAATTAAGAAAGAATATCTCAGGAGAACTAGAAAGCTACTCGAGACAAAACTATCTAGCAGAAACCTTATCAAAGGAATAAATACCTGGGCTGTATCCCTCCTTAGATATTCGGGATCCTTTTTGTAGTGGACCAGAGAACTTAAACAAACGGAACAAAGAACATGAAAACTAATGACCATGCATAAGGAATTACATCCCAGAGACGACGTTGACAGACTATATGTATCAAGAAAAGAGGGAGGAAGAGGACTCACCAGCATTAAAGAGAGTGTTGACGCATCGATACAACGACTCGTGGACTACATAGAAAAGCACGAAGGAGGACTGATTACAGTCATCAAAAACGATACTTGACAACACGATGACCAACAGAATGACAATAAGTAGGAAACAAAAATGGGGAAAAAGCAACTCTATGGGCGTTTTAAACGACTAATAAACAACATCTTACACAAGAAAACCTGGACGTGGCTAAGAAAATGAAACTTTAAGATAGAAACAGAATCTCTCCTAATAGCAGCACAAAACAACGCCATAAAACCAATTATATCAAAGCGAGAATAGATAAGACGCAACAAAATAGCAAATGTAGGCTATGTGCTGATAGAGACTAAACGATCAATCACATAATAAGCGAATGCAGCAAATTAGCACAGAAAGAGTATAAGACTAGGCACGACATGTGGGGCAAGGTGATCCACTCGGAGATGTGCAAGAAATTTAAATTTAACCATACGAACAAATGGTATATGAACAAACCAGCATCTGTCCTTGGAAATGACACACATAAACTCCTATGGGACGTTGACATACACACGGATCACCTAATCTCGACCAGAAGACCAGACCTAATAATAATCAACAACAACAAAAAGAGAATTTGTAAAATTGTCGACTTTGCTGTCCCGGCTGACCACAGAATAAAACTGAAAGAATGTGAAAAGAAGGATAAGTACATCGACCTTGTTAGGGAATTGAAAAAACTACGGAACATGAAAGTGACAGTTATATCAATTTTGATTGGTGCTTTTGGTGCAGTAACTAAAGGATTATTAAAGGGACTGGAGTCCTAGTAAGTTGGAGGACGACTGGAGACCATCCAAACTACAGCATTATTGAGAACGGCCGGAATCCTGAGAAGAGTCCTGGAGACTTGAGGAGACATGGAGGAAACTCCAGTGAAAGACCAACAGCTAAAACTGATGTGAACAACTCTCAAGGAGTAAATTATAATAATAATAATAATAATAATAATAATAATACGTTTTACGCGACAAATAATCGACATCTCACACAAGAAAACGAGGACATGCCTAAGAAAGGGAAACCTCGAAAGAGAAACTGAATCTCTTCTAATTATTTTATTTTATTTTATTTACAAAGATTATTGATATTACTGATCTGGAGAGATGTAATTCTCTCATAATAACAAAGATAAAAATCAGTGTCAAGAACGTGTGAAATGATGACTAATCTATCATAACTCATATTAGATAACATCATGGAGATTGTGATGGTACTCGTGATGTAAAAGTTATCGTCTCAGGGGATGGAAACGACAACCCGAGTTCAAATCCTGGAAGAGGTGGTTATCATTTTTACACAGCGCTAATACCTTAGGGAAAGATATGAATCCAATTATTCATTCTTCTGCAATGGGTAACTAGTAGGGCAGACTGTGCTCTTTAAACTTGGTATGGCAACCATTCCAAGAGAAGGAAAAAAACTTTGAATTCAAACCTGTTAAACTCTGCTTAAAAATTGACCTTGTGTCACATCCAGTTCGTGTGGAAGGGATATTAGATAATATCAAAGATGTAATGTATCAATAAGCATAATCAATAAACCAAAAATCAAATCTTATATACGAGCAAGATTAATCGATGGTGATCGAGTTATATATATATATATATAGTGACATTTCTGTGAGTCCGAAATGTTTGAGATAAACTATAATCCTTATTCCATAAATTATTATGATGACCCTCTTCAGTTTCTTGATTTGGATCACTACGATTTAGCCGATGAGAGCTTCGGTCTGCAATAATATTGTCCAGAATTCTCAGATGAAGCATTGCCATCATTCCATGAATTATTCGAACTCATATTCTCATCTTTTTTGTTTCGATTACATTTAGGATTGTGTATTAAGAAAGACTGAAGCATGAATCAACCGAAATCATCTGAGCAACAAAGACGAGTATATTAGTCCAAACCATTCATTGTCGAGTGACAACAATTTAATTTTACAAATGCAGAAAGTAATAGAAAAGCAAAAGAGTGTTTCGATTGAAACGTAATGACAAAGATGTACAAGGTGAGGAATTACTCCGAGTTATTCATGGTCTAATAATAGTACCTCATCTCAGAAGTTGTAGACAGAAATTAGAAGGCTGGAGAGTACCTCTGTCGAAAAGTAGTTATTAAAATAACATATATGAAGATATTAAACTATTATTCCTGGCCTAATGATAGTGTGGTGTGACATGGTATTCACCTGAGAGGGAAAGGGTAGGATTAATATCCCTTACCCTTCTGTGTTTGAACTAACAAGCCCGGAGGACTGACCGCTAAGGCAGTCAGAATGCAGGTCAAACGCTGCCAGCACTCCGTGACCTAATTGGTTGGACAGAGAAGGGAATGTAGGTCATTGTTGTAGCCCGAACGAAATAGAGAGGA
The DNA here is from genome assembly GCA_963585895.1 of Sepioteuthis lessoniana. Classification (NCBI taxonomy): domain Eukaryota; kingdom Metazoa; phylum Mollusca; class Cephalopoda; order Myopsida; family Loliginidae; genus Sepioteuthis; species Sepioteuthis lessoniana. The sequence continues at coordinate 109,845,923 of OY757911.1, forward strand.
AGAAAAAAAAGGGGGGGGGGCAAATGATTGGCCGAAGCCTTTAGCGCCGAAAATAATACCTTTTCGTCAGAGGAAATTTGGAAAAGGCTCTTTAGTTTGAGGATAGAAGTCGGCGGACAAAGACGTCGGTCTACAGCCCAAAGCTCCGGGAGGCCCCGTAAAAAGCATAGAACAGAATCTTTGGACAGTAGTCAGCAGAAAGGCTGACCCAGCCGATTCTGGAGAGATGTCACTCGTGCGCAAGAGAAAGGAACATGAGAAGTAATCCCTTCGAAAAAGATAAGTACAACTTAACACTGTTTTTCCTTCTACCCTTCCTAAATATTGGAAATTGTATATATATATATATATATATATTCAGAAAAGGAAAGAAAGAAACTGAAAAGATTTGTTTCATAAACCGTAAATGAACGAGTGGATACTTTAGATACTTTCTCAAGTAAAAGAAAAAAAAGTATAAAGAAAGAAAGAAAGAAAGAAAGAAAAGGAAAAAAGAAGAAAGAGAGACATTTGCGTTTAACACTGCCTACCTGGCTTAACAAAGCCGATGATTTAAAAGAAAAGAAAGAAAGAAGAAAGAAAGAAAGAAAAAAAAAAGAAAAAAGAGCGACATTTGTGTTTAAGACTGTCTGCTGGTTTAATATAGCCGTCCCTTTTAAAAAAGAAAGAAAGAAAAGAGAAAGGAATTGTTTTTTTAAATCTCATAATTATTTGTTTGGTCCTCACTTATTAAAATTTTGTAACATATTAAATGCTCCCTCGTGTTGAAATCTATTCGTTATGTTGTTTATCTATCGAGTTGCCTTCTTTTTCAGCTTCGTATCGCTTTCATTTATTCTCGCTAAATGTCTTATTCGGCTTAAAAACATTACAAGGGAATTTTGGAAATTTGACTACAGTGAAATATATTTTGTTTTAACCTAGAAGTCCATGCTTTCCGTTCTCCGAGGGGGTAGAAAAACGAAGGACTTGGTGGGGTGTGTGAACGTGAAATTGGAAACCCCCTTGCCAGCGTCGAGATGAGTCTGGCCCCAAATTAACCCCCACATTATTTCCCAGTTACCTTATGCCCGAAACAGGAATCTTGAATAGGACTTATTTTGCGAAGGGGTCAAGTACCAGACTGCCCCGACGTCACATGCACATAAAATAAACTCTCGTCCTGAGATAAATATTTATGCAACGTTACAGTGGGAATACGAATCGGGCCATGCATCTTCGATCGCATGATCATCTGACTCTTCATTGTGTTGTCTTTTTCAGCAGGTCGAGTCGACACAAAGGGAAGAACAAGGCCAAAACAAAAAGTTGAATAAATGTTGTTTAAAGAGAGTAGGGCATTTGTGTGTTACACTGCCTCCACCCAAGTCTTCTTGTCCTCACTTTCATAGGCGAAAATTCTCTTTACTCAAAATAAAACTGATCGCTTGATCTTCGGGCCTGATATCACCCCCGTATCTTTCTGACTGACTTTCTGCATCTGTTCTCTTCTGTTCCCTATAGTAGCAGACTGATTGTACTTGTATATATCCAGGAGTGAACATTCCAATTTTCTAACTTTCTGGAAAACATATACTGGACATAAAAATACTGGCTGACAACAGGTCTCCAGGTAACCCTAATAGGTGTTATAATAAAAAGAAATTAAGTTGTTGATCTACTTTTATCTGATATCTGTGTTTTATACAAGTCGGGCTGAATTAGTGATTCCCACGCAAATATGTCACGATCCCTATATGGACATACACATAAACACACATACGCATATATAGACCCATCGTCAACTCACAACCATACACATGTGTACACCCACACGCACATAATACACACATACATGCGCTCACGTAGATCTAAACCTGTATAACAGTGTCACAACAGTGTAAAAGTTATCCCCCTGATCGAGTCAAAGCAATAAGATACTCATCGTCGTAGTGGGATTCCAACTAGTGTCCTGTTGGCAGACAAGGGTATTAACTATAACTCAGTAAGGTCGCTGGGAGGATAATGCAGAATGATAGATATTCATCTAGCACCATATCCACACAGAAACCAGCATTCAATCAGGACTCAAGGAATAAGATCACCCAGGTTCGGTTTGGTTTGGTTTCTTTGTTTTATAGCATATCAATCTTTGTAGATTATTTAATGTCAAAGCCATCCTTCTAGAAGAACAGTAGTGGTACTATTTAACCTATAGCTGGGAGGATAAGGGGGTTGATACATTTCCGGAGGGTATTTGCTCGAAGGTGAAACTACTTTTTGAACTCGCTCACTACTATTCCGCAGTCCATCGCTTTAACCATTACTCCACAAGGATACCCCAAGATCACCCGGATTCAAAAATGGAATATTCCGGGGTGCTATAAATACCAATTGCTTTATGCACAAATACCGTTGTAACTAGCTAGTCAATTGTTATTGCTCTACACAACAGTACACTAATTCGCTCAATTCAACTCGCTCAATTTAACAGAACCTCATCTTAGGAGTGGAGACAGTAATGAGAACGCTGGAGAGTACCTCTGTGAAAACATTCAGTTCATGTTTTCCTCGTCATAATTTGTATTCAGCTTGATAATCTTGGATTATTACCAGTATATTTGGTCAAGAGTATCACAAAAATAAAACATTCTGTGAGCAAAATTTCGACCAAAAAGGATATCACCGCAGCTTTCTTATGTTATATATTGACCCTCGACCGAGCCGTCAATCAAGAGATTCACCTGTGTAAATAAGCCGAAGGACAGCGAAACACGTGCATCCGGTCGAAGATATCGGAATATCACCTTGACCTGTGGACGTGGTTGAATTCGGGATGGTGGCAGATGCGTACGCCCACAGGAAGCAGGTGGATGTCAAACAAAAATATAACCAGGTGCCACAGACGGCTTGAGTCAGTTCCAGTTTGAGTCAGTCAGTTCCAGTTGGAGTTGGAGTCAGTTGAGGACAAGATGCCAGCGTGATAACAGCTTGCAGACCGAGGGCTTTGGGCCCTCAGTGACCCATGGTTGAGCAGCCCAGCCAGAATGAGGAAGAAGTGCTGCTATGGTCAGAAGAACTTTGGGTCAATATGTAGCAGTCTATCCCCGTCTCCAACTCACCTCTCACACACAAGAAACATCAACCCTTTCGAGAATAAAGTGTGAGAGGTATATTTTTATAAAGAAATGTGTTTGTTCGTTCATTGAAGTTCGTCATTATTGTTGACTATGTTTCCGTATATATTTATATATATGTATTATGTATATGTTTGATTATGAGTATACAACACTTATACCTTTGATCTGAGTCCTTGAAATTATTTTCTGTTTACCTAAAATCAAAACCTAGTTTCGTAGTTGCCATTTCAGAGTTTTGGGAAATCGTTGAGAACATAACAGGTTTTGACTAACAAACTGGAAGCATTGTCATTCGAAGACTTCCTGGAATGAGAGTGACGTCTTCGTCATTGCGTGGTTACCGAAGACAATTGTTTTGTGAGATAAAATTGACCTATAAGTAGATTAATAACAAAATAATTTTTACACAATTGTATTATTACTTTCTTGACATATCTCCAACATTTTACAGCTCGGGAAGAGTACATTGTGAAGATCATGATGTTGTAAACACGGCGTGTGATTTTTTTAATGAGAAAAATATAATTAAATGGAATTTATGGATGTACAGGGTGTCTTTCGGCGGTACATATACTAAAAGTCATTAATATGATAAGGATTTATTACTAAGATAAGCGCAATGGCGGTCATTTGAAATACGTCCTGTAAAAAATGTATCCTTTGAGCTAGAGACATCAAATCAATGCTTTTTTTAATTGTTATCATATTAGCTTCCAGGACATGCAATCTTTTTTAAGTTTCTTGTTTCAATAATAAATCATTATCATATTAATGGGTTGCATCTATTTTGAAACAGTTTTTAATGATTTTGTCTCCAAAAAAGTAGTGACGCAAAATATTTTTCCTATCTTGCCCAAGGCATTCTGATCAAGGAATAATAGTTGTTATAGTATACTATTTTCAAATCTGAAACAAAAAAGAACACATTATTATTAGTAGAGTTAGCTGTCAGATGGGTCCTGTGTATATTAAACTACCCTATATTTTGATTGAAAATTTCACTACGAATAAAAAAAGTCATAAAATGTTGGTTGGCTTGACTTTGTTTATTTGTTAGATGCAGTTTAGTGCTATACCGTGAATACGTACATTTTTTTTCGATTAAACGCAAGTACTTTAGAGAAAAATATGTAGCCATATTATAGTGCCTGGCGATCATGTTTGTGTGAGAAAGATAAGAGAAACTAAAACCTTACTTCCGGAGGAAGTTACGTGATTGTTAAGGACAATGTATTTAAAAAGAATCATGAGTTCAAAATTCGTAAATGTTCTTCAATCAGCTGTACAAGTTGTGTGTCAATGATTCTATGCGACCTCCATTCAGTGCATTGACATTTATTTTACGAGCAAATAAATTTGAAGTTCCAGCCAAAATAGAATTCGGTCTTTATTAATATTGATATCCCATTTCTCCACTGTTATCTTCTGCATTCAAGAAAGCAAAAGCATTCGTCAAAGTTAAAGGATTTACGAAGGATGCGCCGAAAGTAATGCCTCCTATTTATTTCCACAAAAACTACGACAGGTACAGAGAGAACGACAGTACCGTTAGATAGAGAAAATTTTCCGTTTCAAAACACAGTTTTCTCACACTGTTATCATCATGGAAATTTCGTTAGTAAAACCCTTAGCAATAACTTTATTATTTGAGGGATGATCCGAAAGTAATGCCTCATATTTATTTCCACGAAAACTATTACAAGTACAAGGAGTACCATAGCATTGTTGAATAGGCAGTGTTCTCAGCTACAAAACGCTACTTTTCCACGCAGTTATTACAATTGGCTTTACATCTTGCCAGCAATTAGTATGATGTTGGTGGTATGACAGAAGAAGGTGAACATTATTGTCAATAACATCGTTTTATTCGCCTTGTTACAGATAGAAGTTAGGTATCAGTCTGGAGAAATAGTGTCTGATAGACAAGCGGATCTATGTTACTGAATTCCTCCATGCAGAAAAAATTAAAGTTGTCAGTCCATGAAATGAAGAGCGTCTTAATCAACTCATCCTGGCAAAGCCGACAATACTTCCAAGAAAACAATGCATTTATTGCTATTGTAGCAATTAACCCAACACTTTCGCATGAGCAGAATACGACACAAGGTCAATATTTTAGCAGAATTTAACAGGTTTAAATTCAGTTTTCCTTCTCCTAGATCGGTTGCCATGCTAAAGTTAAAGAGTCAGGCTGCCCATCTATTTACTCATAGCTGGAGGGGGGATAGTGGGATGTATACCTTTCTCAAAAGTATTTGCACGATCTGAAAATTCAAACAATTTCGTCCAGGATTTGAACTCGGGTTTTCCGTTTCTATTTTCTACGATGATAGCCATTACACTACGAACGCTGTAAAAAAAAAAAAGTCCGTCTCCGCTGATGCTGATTTTACGTGTGCAGTATAAAATCTCATGTTCATCGTAGGCGAAAATGCATCGTCCGTGGTGGTGAATAAGCAGAAAAACAGTGTTTCGTAGCAGAAAACTTCCTCTATCCAAACAGTGTTATTGTGCTCCTGGTACCAGATGTAGTGATCGCTGGAATTAATAGGAGATATTACTTTTTGATTGCCCTTTGTAATCCTTTGTCTTTCTTTGGGTATTCTATTCGAAAAGAAAATCAGTCCTGTCAGAGGGACTTAAAACGTACTGCTTTATTTTGCAGAGAGGTAAGACTTCTCATCCCCAAAAAAAGGCGGGTATTCTGGATATGTGACTAAACTACATGACCAACACTCTTTTTTGGAGCATAGTTTGGTTTAGGTTGTTTGTTTAATGGCAAGTCAGCCCTCATGGCTTATTTAATGCCAAGGCCATCCCCTATAAAAGAACAGTAGAACTACTATTTAACCTATGGCTGGTCGGGGTAATAAAAGAGTTCATGCCTTCCACGAAAGTATTAGTCCGAAAGTGAACGTATTAGCACGACTGGGGCTTGAACTCGTTCACTACGATATCGCAAACGAGCTCGTTAGTCACTTCATCACGAAGACTCTCCCTCTCAAAATGGTCATCTTATAAAAGTTGCAGAAAAAAATTCCCTATTTTACACTTGTTATAAAGTGATGCGGTTGAGCAGCCAGCGTCGTAAACGTAGATTTATGTCAGAAAAAGTTTCCTGTTTACTATGTAAACCTTTTTTTAACATTTATGAGAAATTTCAAAACTTGAAATATCTCGATATCTTAAATGTAAATATCCATATGCTGGATGTAACCACGATAACTGAATAAAGTAAGTTAAAAAACATTCAAGCAAAAAAAACCCGCCCACACAGGTAATATTCTATGACACGCAAAAACATTGGACATATCAGTTTTTTTTTAAAAGCCGCCAGTAGATTATATATATATTATGTAATTTGTGCTATTAAAAAAAAAGAACGCTCAACATCATTAATACAGCGTATATATTTTAGTTAAGATAGCGTCGACAGAGTTAACGACGTTTGGCTACCGTCAGTTTCTCATGCCTGATGAAAGCAAAGGCGAGAAACTGACCGTTGCAAAGCAGTGTTGAATCTGTGTCTACGCTATCCTAATATATCTATATATCTATATCTATATATATATATATCTATATCTATATATATATATATGTGTGTGCGCGCGCGCAGGTTTTTTCAAGAATAGCAGCATACTGGAAGAGATAATTTACTAAGCTTTTTTTTTTGCTTAGATGTAGCACAAGGCCGCATGAATTGGGCACCCAATGAGAATCGAACTCACTCGTGTAGGTTTGCTAGTCTACCTTGCTAACCATTACACCACCCGAGAGGCAGTTGCAGACCGCAAGGTGAGATAAATGGTCAGGGAGTCCGAAGGAGGCGATGTAAGTCAGGCTACACATCAGAAGACACGACATTTTGAAGACTAGAGAGATAAAGTTACAGACATAAAACAACTTCATTCTTTCATTTGATGTAATTCGGATTCCACCATGTCAAAAACCTCTTGAAGAAACTCTAAAAGAATAAATTAAGATCCTGTCCTGAATAAGATTCTTGTTCGTTCATTTCTTTCACGAGCGAATACGCCACTGTTGTTGATTTACCTCTTCTGCCCCACTGTAATCAGAGTACCCCATGTAACATATTTTGATGAATCACTTACCGCACTTGAAAAAAAAAAAAAAAAAAACTCCAAAAAGCTAAAAACTCGCGACGCTATGAACAATGTCATTTTTAGATTCCTTTGATAAGACTAAAAATACTTAAGATTATTCTTTCTTTCTTTCTTTCTTTCTTATTTTCTTAAAATGTTCTTCGATATCTGAGCCTTATTTTCAACAATGTAAACGAAATATTTAAAAATAATATTGAATGATCGATCTTTGAGTTGCATTGATCTTTTTCAGTTATTAGTTCAGGGAGAAAATGAAAAGAATAGTTGCCAACCCGATGGTCAGATCGATAAGAATAATAGAACTAGAAATATGTTGGAAAATAGGATAAAGATAATTGAAGATTGACGAGAGAGAACAAAGTAAAAATTGATTGATTGCGTGTTTGATTTTAACGGCATATCAACACACCTGAGTTTATTTTATATCTCCAGGTTAGAGAATCACGTTCATTTTACGTTTATATTTACATTTTTTATGTAGTTGTTTGATAAAAGCTTTTTGCATACAGTTATATGATATCAAGTATTCTTATCTAATACAAATAATTTGTGTACGGTTGTATGGTTTCAAGTATTCCAGTCTAATACTAATAATTTATACACGATTACATGTTTTAAAGTAACTAGGTGTATTCCGTACAGATCATTTGTTTGCACTCAGATATATGATTTCAAGTAACTAATAATAATAATAATAATAATAATAATAATCGTTAGTAGTCTTCTACTAACGATTATTATTCTTCTTATTATTATTATTAGTTACTTAACGATTATTATTATTATTATTATTAGTTACTTGAAATCATATATCTGAGTGCAAACAAATGATCTGTACGGAATACACCTAGTTACTTTAAAACATGTAATCGTGTATAAATTATTAGTATTAGACTGGAACACTTGAAACCATACAACCGTACGCAAATTATAGTTATAGCTTCAAATTATAGTTATAGCTTCAAGTACGTGTAACTATTCTTGATACAAATGATTTACAGTTATATGATATCTCGTATTCCTATCTAATGCTAATAATTTTATAACAAATCTATTTTACCCATAGATAGGACCCTAATAGGTACTACCACTCCGGGTTTGAGTGGACCTGGGTGTATAGACAATGAAGAGGTACTATACACTCTTCAAATCTCCACCAAACTACACCATCAGATGTAGTTTAGAGTCATACTCAGGATACTTCTTTTTTTAAGAGTGGAGCTGGGTGTCTTTCTTCTCTGCAGGAAATATAGTCATCGTATTCTGAGCCCTACCGACAGAGTAAAGAGAAATATTTGGAAGACAGACAGACAGACAGAGAGAGAAAATTGATTGCGTACAAGTTTTTCTTTTGTAAACAAGGAAAGTATTAAAAGGAATAAAAGAAATTTTTTTAACTGACATTTCTCTGATTAATGAATATCCAATCGTTAATGATGAATTTTCCTGAAGGCTCCTCCTTCTGGTGTGTTTGTCACCTATCTAGTCTCACAACCCCATTGCTGCTGTGTACTGAGTCCAATCCTCACTGGGTGTCTCATACTTCTGACCTTGGGCAAAATCTTAGCTACGCTTAGTTTTAATAGGTGATTCATGTAGTCAAGTGATTAGCGAGCTAGGCGAGCAGACCATCGTTTGTGAGTTCGATTCTTACCGAGCGTCCGATGTTACAGGACTTGTACCAAAATGTTAAACAGTGAATGACTGCAATGTATTTCACGAAATAACGCAATTCATGTTAAAGAAAGAAAGAATGAAAAAACAACAACAACAACAACAACAATGAAAAAGACTGTAACGAGTGTGAGTAAAGCTTAAGAAAAAAGGAAAAATCATAATAAGATAAGGAAAAGCTTCGAAGAGATAAATATGTTTGGAAGATACAAGAGGTACTATTTACCCAACCCCTCCGCTCGGGCAGGATATGACACAAGGTCAATTTTTAAGCGGAGTTTAACAGGTTTGAATTCAGAGTTTTCCTTCTCCTAGACTAGTTGCCTCAACAAGGCTGAAGAACCTAGTCCGTCCTACTATTTACCCATAGCTGGAGGGAGAATAAGGGGGTTCATACCTTTCCCAAGGGTATTTGCCCGAAAGTGAAATTAATAGCGCGACTGGAGTACGAACTGGAAGATACAAGAGGTAGCTTGGAGGAGTGGTGGGAAGGAAAATCAAAAAGATTCAAGAGTGTAAAATAAGAATACGCATGCGCGTATCTTGTCAAAATGCCAACGTTAGAAAAAGAAGAGAAAAGCGAAATCATTTTAAAGTTACTTCGATGATATTTATAGTGACTCAGGGTCACGGAAATATAGAAAATGAATGGTGAAATTATATCTACAAAAAAAAAAAGAAAAAGAAAAGAAAAAAATGAATGCTACACCTTCTTTCATAAAGTACAATAGTTGAAGGCAAGTGAAGTATTTTAATATTGCCAGCTCACAATGAATTAAAAATTCTACATATTCCACGTATTCAGGTCATTACAAATTGCCCATAGATATATTAATGATGCATTTATTTATATCTGTTAATAGAGTGCTCGATATCAGCGATAAAGCATATGTAGATCTAAGTTAGGATAACGTGGATATGGAGTCAACGGTGCTTGGCGTCTGTCAGTTTTTCGCCTATGCGATTATTAGATCAAGTGACTTTCATAGATCCTCGTTGATGCTGTGTCCACGTTATCCTAACTATGATCTATCTATCTAAAGATATAAAATATGACAACTTACGGCCGTATTCAGGTTTTTTCTAATGAGAGTGCTCAAAATCAAAGTCAGAGCTACTTATATGACAAAATAACTTCAAAATCGAATTTAATAACAAATATGAAATACAAACACATAATTCATAATTGGCAGTTTTAAGCGTGCACAGTCATCAGGCGATATCAAATTAATCTTTAAATTCAGTTTTAGGATTATTTTACTATATATATATATATAGTGAATGTGTAGGGAATAAATAATGAAAAAAATATATACATAGGATTTACACTCCTGTATTTTAAAATGGCCGTGATGCCACTTGTTCCCGAAACAAAGATGGCGGACGTCGGAAAACTAATCAGTCTCGGGAACCTATTGGTCTGGAAAGTCAGAGAAATGTCAGTTAAAAAAATTTCTATTATTCCTTTTAATACTTTCCTTGTTTACAAAAGAAAAACGTGTACGCAATCAATTTTCTCTGTCTGTCTGTCTGTCTTCCAAATATTTCTCTTTCTGGTTAGTGCTCACAACTACGTCCGCAACTTTGATTTTGTCCCGCACATTTGGAATCGACTGCATGACAAGGATTGCCTATATATATTCTCGTCTTCCAAGCACTCATTCTCTTACATTTTGACTTCCAGTAGTCAACCCTACGAAAATGTATATTCAGCAACCTTTTTCTTTCTTGTTCGGCCTTTTCAGTTGGACTTGCCCCTGCCTCGAACACAACCACAAAAATTTCGTCAAACCCCGAAAGAGACAAACAATCAACATGGGAAAAGACACATGCCTTCTAGCACACGTTGCTATATTTCTATATATCGATACCTTACATGAAATATTTCGTCCACATACATTTTATAGTCTACAGGACACTTTCAATATTTAGTCTTTTTCTTATAATATTCGTGTTAGTACATGTATACACACACGCACACACAAGAATATTCAAAAGACTCGTGTTAGTTACACACACACACACACACACACACACACAGAGGAATATTTAATAGACTATGTTAGAATATTTGTAATGTTTCTTTTTTCGTGTATTTCTTGATATATAAATTTGATTTTTTTGTACTGCTTTGTTTTGAATGTTCTTTTATACGCGTCGTTTCACATCCTGTACTTCATTTGCCTTTTCAAATATAAACCAACATAAATGGTGGAGGAACTAAACACCAAAACAACTATATGTCAACACCCCTACAAATTAAGAAATTGTTTAAAAAGTTGTTCTTAAATCGAAGAAAGTGCTCACATATTGCCCAGTAAAACAACACAAAACCTAAAATAAATAATAACTGGCCAGTCAAAGGTCAATACGTAACACTTGATCGCTGCTGGTCGTATTAATAGGTTCAACACATTAAACGACAATCCAGAAAATAAACTTACGAATGGTTTTATGGCATATCAACCATTGTAGGTTATCTAATGCCAAATCCATTTTTAGAAATAAACAGTTCTATTTCAAACAATTCAGTTTTGCGTATGTTCAGTTTCAATGTCAAAATAGTTCTATTTCTAACAATTCAGTTGAGCATAAGTATGCAGTTTAGTTCTATTTGACCAATAGATAGGACCCTATCAGGTACTACCACTCCGGCACAGTGTGGACCTGGGAGCAATGGCAGAGAAGGTGTACTCCGCATTCCTCAAAGCTCCAGCATTACTGGAACCTCAGCATCAGATTGTTTAGTGTCATATTCCAGGACACTGGTTGGGGGTGGAGGAGAGGGTCTTACCCCTATGCAGAGGTACAGTCGGTGTATTCTACAGCCCCAGCCGACAGGGAAAAGTTGGTCAATGTCCCAAGTCAAATATCCAGTTTTCAGAATTTACTATCATAAGATAGTTGTTTCCGGTGGGCAAAAATTTCGAATTAAAATGTCAAAAACTGGTTACGTATTTTATTATAATTGGAAGATTTATTTTCTTGAAGGCAAAGCCCAATTACTCTGTATTTATAACAGGAAGCTATATGTGGCATGTATTCAAGATGATAATCCAACTGGTCGCCTCCGCAGGTTCTTATTCATCATTGGCGAAATTACTTAACCAGTAAGGAGGGCAACCTGTGAAATTTTTATATACCTGTTTGGTATATGAAAACTTTCTCCTCCCAACATCTGTTGTAATTTCCGTTGAAATAAACAGGAGGCATTACTTTCGGATCACTCCACGTATATAAATTATCGGACAAACAAGCCCAAGAAAATATTTAAGTCGCGACTCACATGGTTTAATGTCAAGCAATCTTAACATGCAGAGCATCGTTAGTGAGTTCGATTCTCACTGTGTGGCATATATTTTTGGCACTCTTAGCATGACGGTTATTGCGGTAGGAAATGGAAACGGTGACCCTAGATGAAATCCTGAACGAAGCTGTTTGCATTTTAATTCGTGCTAATGCCCTTGGGTAAGTTATGAATCCGTATCTTCTCCCACGCCTATCTATAGGTAAATAGTAGGGCAGACTGATTTCTTTAGCCTTAGGGGAGCAACTAGTCTAGGAGAACGAAAACACTGAATTCAAACCAACTTAACTCCACTTAAATATTAACCTTGTGTCAAATCATTGTGGCTGAGGGGTTGGGTAAATACACACTTTTGGCTTTGTGTTACATAAAACTAAGTGTAGCATGTCCAGGTCCAAATTTACGGCCAAGATATGAATACGTGAAATAGACATATTCATACCGATACGGAAAACGTTCACAAATGTTCATAATATTCATACGCGTATAGGAATCCGAAAAACACGAAATTGGTTCAGGTACGAAACTTATTACCTTTTTGAGTTTAAGGTTTTTCGACATGACGAGGAAGAGACACAATTTCTTCAACAAACGCGCGGCACATTTCGTAGACCCCAACTGGTCTCGCCGAGGCGAGACCAAAAATCGACTTGCTTGTTCGGAGTTTAAATCTCAACTGTTTTTTTTTCAAATTCCAAAATCCTCCGCGCTTCCGGGCATAACGTTATTCACGTCCTCAGTCCCATTTCCTATCTGGGGTTTTTATTGTAACATCTGTGATTGTCACATCCGCCCTGCGCACGCGTGAACACCTGCACTCAATGTGTGCACCTAACTAACCCATGCACTAAGCGAAAGGTTCTCAGTCTAACTAAACCGAAAGGCAAGATATATAAAACGAAAAATGATAATATAAAAAAAATCCCTCCGCAATTATATTACATAAGCTTAGTAAATGATTAGACTTACAATCAAGTCAGATCAACTATGTTATGCAGCAATGAGTTTGTGTAGTTCTGAGATGTGTGACTACTTTGGAAGAGCAGGTACTGTAAGCAGTTTGAGGCCAATGTGCCACACTTTGCAAAACTTGTAATTAACAAGTAAATAACAACAAAATACATAATTCCACAGATTTCTATCAGTTTTGTGATAAAGCGTGAAAGATATCAGCGGAACACAAATGAGCGTTCATCTGTCAAGGTAAAATGCTTACGATAAACACTCGTGGTCTTTAGAAGTCATTGCTTTGCTGATAACAAGAACAGTTTCCCCATAATCTAGACTATTACTAAATTTGGACCCATAAACTACTGTTGTATATTTCAAAGTTTAAAACTCTATAAGCAATTACGATTAATGGAACTAAAATTGTTTTTCTTCAGGAGGGTCAACTGAAACCCCGGGTTCCATGAGAAAAAAAAATTTAGTTCCGAACACTAACGTGTCTTTTAATTAAATTTAATAAAAAATATCTTATAAGAATACTTGTCACTATATATATATATATATATATATATATATTTTTGTTGGTCTAACAAGAAAAAAGTAAATATCATAAAATGAATAAGTCCGCAAGTGAATTTGGTATTTTAAATTTTTTATTTTTTGTATGAAGTCAGAAACATGTGTAGAGCAAAGTTTAAAAAAATAAGAATCTAAAATAGCAAATTCACTTGTGGACCAATTCATTTTATCTCTCTCACACACACGCGCGCGCACATATACATAGTTTGTTACATTTAGAAATAAAGAGTGCACAATATCAGCTATAGAGCATACATATCTAAATCTGGATGGCGTAGAAAGAGTCAACGGCACTTAGCAACAGTCAGTTTCTTGCTAATGTGATCAGACTTTGTTGTGTGGTGCATGATGAGAAAGGGGGTTTAGTTTATGAGGCATAATCAGAAGGTTGGTACCATTTGGTCAGATAATCTCATAGGCGAGAAACTAACCATTACCAAACTATGCCTACGCTTTCCTGATTTAGATATTGTGATGAAGAAATATGACACCCTAATACATTTGACCGTCAGCGGACGGTAGTCGTAAGCAAGAATTACAGGGTAGTGATAGTGGGAGAGGCTCTCTCTCTCTCTCTCTCTCTCTCTCTCTCTCTCTCTCTCTCTCTCTCTCCCACCTTCTCTGTCATTACAAGGTGAGATAGGCATGTGAGGACCTCACTCTCTCTTAGCTATGTATGTGTCAGCGGAGAGGCAGACCTTTCGACCATATTTTGTACTGAGGAAGAGCCCGCCAAAAGAATCAACACGTGGTGAATTTTCAAACTACGGAAAATAAGTTAGTTACCGTTTATTCCTCGAGGGATGAAGACGCACAAGGAGCTGCCTTTGTTCATCGAAAAACCAAAAACATATTTTGGGATATGAAGAAAACCAAATTCCAAAATAATGCCGCGCTGAGAACCTTGAGAGAAAAGAAAGAACTTATCTTTTGAATGAACCAGCATCCTAGACATGGTAAGTCTCGTTAAACGAATACCCAAAGGAAAGACTTGTCCACGAGGAAAGGAACAATAATTTATCCTGGTCTTATCAGAAATAAGACGTGTATCCTTCCACCAACGTGTTATGGAAACCCAATAACGAAAGAAAAAAAGAGAGAATAAACTCCACAGAATCCCAAGTAAGTAACATACAATTTAAGTATATTCAACTTTACCCTGCTGCATCCATACTGAAATGATAAACTTGAGATTTGGAGCGAGCTCTACCATTAAATCCCACCGTCTGCAGGAAAGCGGACTATGTCTATCGATATCGAACTACCTGTCGTGGCCCCAGAAAGGGTCCCTAATGAAAACGTAAACACGGATATTAGATAACAGTTTATATTACACAAGAAAGATAGAGTTACATAGAAAAGGTAAGAAGTCTCGTACTGTTCGGATAACACCGATATTGATCTGCCCCTCTGTCAGCGAAATCTCTCAGTACTAATAACGGTGAGAAAGGTCCATTATGGCGAGATGGGTAAGGCTCCCTCAACACTACCGTCTCACCTTCCGCTATTAACCGATATTTTATGGGGGGCTTAGTCCAGGATACGGATATTTTAGTGGAGGCTCCTCATACTTTCTCGCTCCTGACTTTTACCTGAATTGTTTTGTTTTCTTTGTTTCTTTCTTTTATGCAATAAAAGAATATTGTTATTAACCCTGTTAGCTCAAACACGGCAGTTCAGAGTCCTTATTTTCTTGTGGAAGAATTGTGTTTGTCGAAGACCTTGTATTTGAAGGGGAAAGCTTGCTAGTTAGCTGTGTTGACTTTTAATAATTCACCTAGAACTCGCCTAGTAGCTTTAAAATGTGGTTCTACTTGGGAGTTGGTGATATCTGTGACACTAAATAGCGTTCGGCAAACCATAGCCAACGTCGGTGCCCGGCATTAACTGGTGGACTTGGTTGGAACGAACAGCATCATGCAAGCCCGTTAGACACAGAGCGGCGTAACAATATGTATGCTCTATTACTCAGCGAGAATCGAACTCATTAATTATGGTTTGCAAACACAGTAAGCAAACCAGTACACAACACAAGGTGTCCAACAAAAAATTGATTTAATTTTATATCAATGTTTCATTGATTATGTTTTTTTATATTGTGAGAGAACTGCCCTTGTTTGTCAAAATAGTAAGTAAAGTTAGAGACTGTAGTCGAAGGCGACCCGAAGGCTCCCTTTTCGATAGCTATTACACCAAGGTGTAGGGGAAGGCGCTACTCCTTTCCCTGGATTACTCCACTTTACCCTTGATACATACCTTATATTTCTGAGTGTTAAGCAAGGAGGTATCAAATACAATTTTTAAAGTCTTTGGTATGACGCGAACCTAAGTCTCCCGAATCATTGGTGAACGCCGCTCGATGACGACGCAACAACGTTTCCATAGCAACAGTCGTCACCAGCGAACTCGTAGCACAATGAACATACTATAAAATAGCTCACAGCATACAATGCTGTCAGGTTACTTTGGTATATGATGTCAAATAATTCCCCACAACCAACAACTCAAAGGAAGTCTTTTCAAATATACAAATCTCTCACAAATTTTCATATCCCTTCTCACTCACGTATGTGACATAAAGGATCTTTTTCGATACATACCTTTATTTACTCTTTTTGTATCTTATTTCTTAGAGTATTCTGGTGGAGTACTAGACAGTGACTTTGAAGTAAGCGGGTTCGAATTCCAGTCGTACCATTGGGTTCACTTTCCTCTAAATAAATATATTTAGTCGAACCTCCACTCACCTAGGACGATTATTACCATTCGTATATCCGTCATATACTAACACTGAATACAACGGTAGGAAAGACATGATAAATTTATTTACTGTTACAAGAACATATAACATACATACCTGTTATATTAAAAGAATATACAAATATGTCCCAACAGCTAAGATTATACGCATAGTGTTCCATGAACAAGCAGTATACAGAAGAGGACAAAATAGGAAAAGACTTACTTGATAAGGAAAAAAGTAGCCATGTGGCTTTACCATTCACAGGTAAAGCCAGAGACAACGTCTATACTGCTCTAAGAACAGAGGCAAAAATATGCCGAGAAGAGTTTACTGGATTGTCATGTGATACACCACGAGGCTCCCACTGAATATGCAAATGGAAGATAATTATTTTATTTTTGCAATTGATTTGAAGTCATTTAAAAATGAGACTTTTGCTACTTGAACTTTTGGATGCTTTGAGCCTTTAATCACTTCCCTTGCCTAACTCCTCAGTTCGGAGCTGCAGGAGGGACCTTCTATTACTGAAAGTAACTTGAGACATGACCACTAATATTAAGCAACCTGTGCCATACGATCCACGTGTCATGAAGCTATTCTAGTATACAATCTACACTTAATATTGGGATCTACAATAAGAAAAATTATTCTTCTTTCTTTTTATTATTATTATTATTATTATTAAGAAACAAAGTAAACACTTGTCTGGTTAGAGAGACTGAAGCATAAATAAATATCTGTTCGAGTGTCAGAAGCTCCAGTCTCGATTCAACAAAGTGCATGTGGTAACAACACACTTTATTCTGTCATAGACCTCAGTCTCGATGGTTGACCTGTGGACCCCTCCGTGATTTTACCTGCTTATTGACATCTGAATATCTAAAAAAAAAAACTTAGGATGTTAGCTAAAAAGTTTTACAAGATCATAGATGAAATTAAAGCATTTCTACGAAAAATTGACCCTTAAAATGCAGAAGATTTTGTACCATGTTATCGCTGTGGTAGAGAAATGAAGGAAACTCCAAGAAAGCGGAGAAATAGCACAATCCAGTCTACTCAATGTTCAAATGCTAGAGACTGCCCAACGTTTCGTTCGATCAGCTGCGTTAATATATATCTTTCCATTTTACAAATATGAATAACAGTAGTTTTCAAGCTTTTTCTATGCCAAATTAATCTCTTATTTTATTCAAGATATCTCATGGTATTCAGTGAAAAACCTTCCAATCGCACCTTGATAATTTCTGCTGGCGCATAATGAAAAAAACTCTGACGATCTATGTCTTGTTTTTCTAGCTGATGTTCGTTCGATCCATTGATAAAATCAGTACATTTGTTCAAATTTGCTTCATTCTAAATTTTTTTTTTTAGTAAATGTGTAAATTTTTAAATCATTTTTTAAAATAAAGATTAATGTATATATGTTAATAATTTCTGTAAACAAATAAATGCATATGTTGAATGTTTTATTCAAACTATAATAAATAATTGAAACATATAGATCAAAAAGTAGAATTTGACTCATGTAGATCATCTTGGCTATGTAGATCGCATACCAAAGTAGCACCAAGCAACCTCTCGTCTGGTGAGTATGATATTGATGATTATTTCGGGAGCTACTAGTAAAAATAAAGTAAACTTTATTGTCAATTGCGTTTCTATTAGAATTTTCATATTTTCTGATGCAAAATTGTTTTATAAGAATAAAGTGAGAAGTGCCCGTGGTGTAATGGTTATAGTCGTAGAAAATGGACACGGCGACACGAGTTCAAATCCTGGATGAAACTGATTGCATTTCACTTAGCACTAATACCCTTGGGAAAGGTATGAATCCAATTATTCTCCCCCCAGCTATGGGTAAATAGTAGGGCAGACTAGGTTCTTCAGCCTTGGTGAGGCAACTAGTCTAGGAGAAGGAAAACTCTGAATTCAAACCTGTTAAACTCCGCTTAAAAATTGACCATGTGTCATATCCTGCCCGAGCGGAGGGGTTGGTAAATATGATAAGAATAAAGTGAGACACAGGCATTTGAAACCCGATTGTCAGTAAAGGAAAATAGCAAACCTCCAGACACTATAGACAGAGGTCCCGCAGACTTTCTCGAAACCTATGTATGGCACTAGACCTTGCTGTCTAGTTCAAGCCATAACCCGGCATACGTGCCCAGACCCACATTTGGGTTCGTGAAACTGCTTGCCTCATCAGGCTCGGGTTGCACCAAGTGAGCCGATGAGCAGCATAGACCAGCAGGGTTCGAGTCTCGGCTCGTTCACGACCTTCCCCTCCCCTTTATCCCCACTTTAATCGACCTTCGGCCTTTGACCATGTGTCAAGTCGTGTCTGGTGGGAGACAGTGACAAATAAACAGAGGTGCCGCGCTGTTAGGAAGGACATTCAGTCGGTGGATTTCTTTGAAAGATGGACTTCAGCGAAAGAAAGACTACAGTACTAACTTGGCTGGTACACTTTTTATTCAAAATGATTCTATTATTGTTATTGGCGAGACTGTAGTGCTTCGTTTGTTATATTTTCTTTTTAATACATTAATTTCGGTTGGAATTAAATACTTATGCTTTTGTTCGGTTTTTGTCAATTATTTCTTCTTTTTACGCACATGTGAGCGTTACAAAATGAATAATTTTTGGTTAGTTGGTGATATTTGAGGAATAAAAGACACGAAAGCAGACGAAAAAATGGATATGAGATTGAGCTAGGAAGAAAACTATTAAAATTAATTGATTTTTGGTATAATTTTAAAATTAAGGTGTTTTGGCCTAAAATATTCTCGAGCAAGTTATTTGGTCTCACTGTTTTACAACGCAAAAAAGCTTTGCAAGCACAAATTTCTCTGCTTCTATTTGATATCAAAATTTTCTTTTTCTTCTTACTCATGATACAAAAGATTTGACAGGCAGGTGTTTTAGCGTAACGATTATTGTCGTTGGAAATGGACTCAATGATATGAGTTCAAATCTTAGACGATACTGTTTGCATTTCACTTCGCGCTAATTCCCTTGGGAAAGGCGTGAATCCTTTTATTCTTCTTCCAGATATAGGTAAATAGTAGGACAGACTGGGTTCTTTTGCCTTATCAAAGCAACAGCATAGGAGAAGGAAAACTCTGAATTGAAACTAGCTTCATTCCGCTTAAAATTTGACTTTGTGTCACATCCTGCCTGTGGAGGAGGGGTTGGCTGAATACATATGAAGGAATTGACGATAAATTAAAGTTTTGAGCAAGTTTGGGAATGTTTTTTCAGGAGTGCAAAAAAAAAATAGAAAAGAGACTATTCATACCAAAGTAACTTGTACATCAACGCAAGTTTGACAAAAAATGATTTGTGGCAAGACCCCGCCCCTCCAAAAAAACAAGAACCCCCCCCCCAAAAAAACCCCCAACAAAACCCAAAAACTGTATAAAAATAATCTTATTGTAATAGATAATTCAAGAAAATATTATAAAATGAATTTGTTTCCTATGTTAAGAACCGAAGATTTTTGTTGTTTGATCTCTGGTAACCTCGAATACACCAATAGCCTATATTACAAGTTGAGGTCTTGGGATTCTTCATGCCAAAACTTAGGTCATTATGTCGGGGAATTTTCGTGTGAAAATGGCACGCATAACATATAGAGGACTCATTTATTTGTACACACAAACACACGCGCATGCGCGCTCTAGCTGAAGTACCTGCCTATGGTAGGTCTTAGGTCTGGACTTAGATCGCAGCTAATTATAATGATAGTAAAACAATACAGAGGGTGAGCCGGGATGTGTGTACTAATCCAATCCCTTCGCCACTGACAGAATGTGACAGATCAAATTTTAGCCGGAGTTTAACTCGTTTGAATTCAGACTTTTCCTTCTCCTTCACTGGTTGTTTTATCAAGACTAAAGAACCCAGTTTTACTAACTCAAATAGTTGGTAAGACTGGGTTCTTATGCCATAGGTGGTGGAAGAAGAGGAACTGGGTTCTTAAGCCATGGGTAGAGGGAGAAGAGGGACTGGGTTCTTAAGCCATAGGTAGTAGGAGAAGAGGGACTGGGTTCTTAAGCCATCGGTATCCATGGGAACCACAGAGCCGATTAAGCAGCATAGGAGTCGTTACAACTAATCCATTCAATAGGGAAAAATTTCTTACAGGGACCTAAAAGCCAAAATAAATACATATATCTTCAGAAAGTGGTAAGGGTTATGGAGCTCCTGTACGGACAACAAACCATCGGAGTAAGGAGTCCCAATAGAAGAATGTCAAGAAGGGAAGAATTGGTATTGGCTAGACTCCGAATAGGACACACCCTCGTCACTTATTCATACCTTCTGAAAGGTAAAAAAGCGCCAATCTATATACCACGCTAAGAGCCTTACACAGTGAATCATATACTGTCAACTGTATAGACCTTAAACAGACCCGCCTGAGACACTACCAGGAGAGTAATTTGAAGAAGATCTTCGACAAAGTTTATCGGATAACTGTTACGGGTTCCTTAAGGCAACGAAATTATGCAGTAAAATATAATCGAAAGAATTCCTCTGAAACATTTATAGCATATAAGTATGTACAAATTCTTAATTCGAGGAATAATACTCCCACATATTCTTAACTGCTCAAAAATAATTGATAATTATATACATTCGTCTTCAATATTCTATTTATATTCAATATGTATATATAAGTAAGTAAAGTTGGCGACCATAGTCGAGGGTGACTCGAAGGCTCCCTTTTCGATAGCTTACTACACCAAGGTGTAGAGGAGGGCGCGACTCCTTTCCCTGGATTGCTCCACTTTACCCTTGATCCGTATCTTATAATGCTGAGTGTTAAGCAAGGAGGCATCAAGTACCATTTTTTGAGTCTTTGGTATGACTCGACCTGGGATTGAACCCAGGTCTCCCGGGCCATTGGCGAACACTCTAACCGCTAGGCCAATGTCCGGTATATGTAAATATATATGTATATATACATATACTATATCTACCATATTTTATCTACAACTTTCACCCACTATAACACATCAACTGTACTTATGTTTCGTCATTAAATGTCCCCCAAGGGGTTGATATGCCGTAAAATCAATCAATCATAACAGTTTTAAATTCAGTGTTTTGCTTCTCATAGACCGGTTGCCATAACTAGGCTAAAGAGCTCATTTTGCTCTATCATTTACCCATAGCTGAATGGAGAATTATTGTATTCCTACTTTTTTCAATGGTATGAGCGCTATGGGAAAATGCAAACTGCTTTCCCCAGGATTTGAACGGGAGTCGCCGTTTTCATTTCTTACGATAGTAGCGCTTACACCACGAGTGTCTCTATGCGGCTTTATATATAGTTATTTATTAAGATTATCTTTTGTTTGGCACAAGGCTACAAGTGCAGAGGATCAAGAAATTACTGAACTCATTACTCACTAGTTATGATTCACGAGACTTAACTCACCGACAATTACTTCATGGCGAACCGCCCAACTTGATATTTGTTTAGGGTCGTAATGTCTGACTGGACCATGATAGATTTGCTTTTATAGAATCGTAATTCGACATCACGTGATTAATTGGCTATGTTCGATTTATTTCGGGTAATAAAATATCGATAAAAAATCGATCGTCTCAGTTAAATCAAAAGAGAAAGCCAGTATTCATCATCACTTCGTGAAACAAAGTTGGAATCGAGAGAATTGCTGGATGATTTTTTTCTTTATTTTTTTAACGATTTTTGTAAACATTTGAACCGATCCAAGGGAAAAAAATTGAATATATATGTTTTTAACGGCATGTCAACCCATTTAGAATTATTTTATGCCCAGTGATTAGGGAATCATGTTCATTGTACAGTTATATTTACATTTTTTTGTGTCGTTATTCAAGGGATTTTTTACACACAGTTATATGACATCAAGTATTCCTATGTAATACAAATAATTTGCACACATATGGTTTCACGTCATCTTATCTAATACTAACATTTTTCAAACTGATATATTTGATATATAAATGGAACCCTCATAGTTACTACCACTCTTGCCCAGAGTGGATCTGGGAGTAATGGCAATGAGGGGATATACCGCACTTTCCGGATCTCCAGGACTGGAACCTCACCATCAGGTAGTTTAGTGTCATAACCAAATTGCGTGCATTTTGTAATGGAGGAGGGTCTTACTCCTTTACAGTCAGCATATTCCAAGCCTAACTGATAGAACAGGAGTAAGATATTGTTAGAAACACTTGCTCTGGATCGCCCTCATTCTTCTTTCTACTCTCGCATTGTAAAGATTGGGGTCTTACGTGGTGTAAAACTTAGCAAGCTTTGCTAGCACACCCTTGTTAGTAAGTTCAATCGATGCCCCTTAGCTTTGGCCTTGTGCCAAACTAAGTTGGGCACTGTGAATGATTACCAAATGTCAAGATGACGGACACTTCAAGAGAGCAAAGAAAGGTTGGGTTTCATGCCTTTTTCACTGAAACTCGCTCTGAATGAACCAGCATTCGCTCAACAAATTTTTTTCATCCGTTCAATTTTCCGATTCGAATATACAATTTTTTTAAAAACTTGTATCCCCATCTTGTTTATTCGCAATACGTCCTTTACTCTTGGACATTTTTCAAATTTTCTTCAGTAACCTTTACGGGATGTTAAACGGAACCCTTTATTCTGACCATTAGATTTTTCATTTGTGGATCCTATAAAATATTAAATTTTATATGAAGCTTAATAATTGGATCCATTGAAATTTATCTAAGTTAAGTTACTCACACAAAGTTTTGCTAGGGGTGTTATAACTAATTTTGTTAGAAGAGCGAATTCAATATGGCATAAATGAAAGCAATGTATAGATAAAAGGTCATCACTGTATATTATTTGGCGACCATAGTCGAGGGTGACCTGAAGGCTCGTTTTTCGATAGCTACTACACCAAGGTGTAGGAGAGGGCGCTACTCCTTGGGTTGCTACACTTTACCCTTGATCCTTACCTCATGATGCTGAGTGTTTAGCAAGGTAGCGTCAAGTACCATTTTTTGAGTCTTTGGTATGATTCGACCTGGGATTGAACCCAGGTCTCCCGGGCTATTGTATAAACCAATATATACATTAACCCAGTCAGCTGGGGCTGTAGAAGACACCAACTGCATCTCTGCAGAAGGGTAACCCCACCAACGAGTGTCTTGGATATGCCATTAAACAATCTGACGGTGAGGGGACCAGTAAAGCTGGAGCTTTGGGGAATACGGTGTACCACTTCATTGCCATTACTCCCCTGTCTATTCTGGCCTGGAGTGGTAGCACCTGATAGGGTCTTACTTATGGCCCAAATAGAACTGTTTCACATTTAAACTAAGAGCAAACAAATGACTTATGCTAAACTGAATTGTTTGAAATAGAACTGCTGGACATCTAATTGTGTGTAAACAAATGACTGATGTTTAATTGAATTGTTACTGATACATAGCAATACTTTAAAACATTTAACTTATGTTTGTAAATCGTATATATCTAATATATATGTATAAATTGGATTTGGTATTAAATAACCTCCATGAAACCAAACCAAACATGCCCAGTTGGCTTGGGCTGAAGAATACATCGACTGCTTCTCTGCAGAGGAGTAAGACACTCACCACGAGTGTCCTTGATATGACACTAAGCAATCTGATGGTGAGGTTCCAGTAAGGCTGAAGCTTTGGGGAACATAGAGCACCCCTTCATTGGTATTGCTCTCAGGTCCACTCTGGCCCGGACGGGTAGCACCTGATAGGGTCTTATCTATGGATCAAATAGAACTAAACCGTGGTTTCTTAAGTTTACTGGGGGGGGGTATTTAAATCGCGTACTTTTACTAAATTGAATTACTTGAAATAGAACAGTTTTTACATTTAAACTGTGTACATATGCTAAACTGAATTGCTTGAAATAGAACTGTTTTGACATTTAACTGGGTGTAAACAAAAAAACTATACTCATGCTAAACTGGATTGTTTGAAACAGAACAGTTTATATGTAAAAAAAAAGGGGGATTTAGCATTAATAACCTACAATAGTAGATGTGCCATAAAACCAAACCAAACCAACATTTTTATTAAAATAAATGCATGAACGAAGATGTATGAAGAACATACACAAAGTGTAAAAATCATCATTATCATCAAGTCGCTCTGATAGCACGGAGTTCCTAACATACTCTCTTGTCATAAGTCCCTCTCATTTGTCGTTCTTTGCAGATCTTCTTGACGGCATCCAGTGTCTACACAGATGCATGTAAGTCTTTGCTGCTCATTAAACGCTGCTGTTTTCATGCATAGGAGTCCATTTGAGAACGTTGCTTGTGAGTTCGTTCTAGTTTCTCCAGCAGTATCTCTCATATCTTATTCATCTTACTTGAATAATTTGTGAGATAGGAGGTAAGTTGCCGTACAGCTGTTGTTTTGTGGAGTGTAACTTCCAAGATTTATTCAAAACAACATGCAGCATTCTTGTATAGATCCATACAGTAGTACTAACTTAGCCACAGCTTGGAAAAAATCTCGTTTTATCTTATCAGAGTGATCAGATTTTCTTATGATCAATAACCAGTCAATATCGGTTCACGCTTTCGTTAGGCGTAAGTTGACATCACTTTCAGTAAATAAGATATTGCTGCCAAGGTATGTGAATTGGTCTACAAACTTTAGAGGCTTACCACTCAGCGAAGAGATAGTTCCGTCTTGTTTAAAACACATGAACTGCGTTCACGCAGAGGCCAATGCAACTGGGATTCGGCTTAGCCAGGTGTATTTGCAATCAGCGCAAGATGATCTGTAAAGTCTGCATCTGTCATATTTACTGCGGAATATCTTCTACTTCTTACCTTTTTAAGTGTAAAACCATCTTCTTTTGTATTGACATTTGAAGTTTAAGCAGATTATAAATATATATGGAACTAATGTATCTCTTTGGAAGACTCCAGCGACAATGTTGAAGAATTTGGTGTCACCATCAGGGGAACCATTGCCTTTGAGCTTTTGTGAAGAACAATTATAGCTGTAAGAGTTTCTTTTGGGAGATTACACGCTTGAAGTATTTATTCCATCTTAACTGTAAGTATGAAATCAAATGCTTTGGAAAAATCTACGAACAAAAGTGTTGCCTCAAGATTTTTTACATGTATTCTTTCGATGAATCGAATTGTCAGAATGCGATGTTGTGAATTGATTTCTCATTAAGCAATACTGATTTTTTGTGAGAATTTTTTCGATTTCAAGTTGGATACGATTGAGAAGCAGGACATTATATACCTTAGCAGCTATAGCAGTAAGAATTATGTCTTTGTAGTTCTCAGTGATTCCGAGGTCGCCGTTCTTGTGAAGGGAAGGATGCAATATTTTGTAAGCATGTCAAATTTTCTGGTCTTTCATATTTCAAAAGGTATTTAATCGAGGCCTGCAGGTTTTTTGTTTTGAATCGTTTTCAGTGCTGTCAAGTTGTTCCTCCGTAAACTGTCCTAGTTTGAAGTCTAATAGATTTTTGAAATGGTTTTGTTTACGAGGGTATTCGAACAGATTCTTGGGACGTTCTTCCACTTGTGAAGTTTTTCTTCTTGGCTGGCAGCTTTCAGTTTTACTCTCTAGATATTTTTCCTTCCGCTTACAGAATTTACTGTCTGCCATGCTAATCATGTTTCTGTTTTTATTAATTTGGCCTTGAATGTACTCTAGTTGTTTTTTAAGGTGTTAGTTCTCTGTGGACTTGAATGAATTCTTTTTTTTTATATGTGTTAGTTCTCTCTGGACTTCTTTATCTTGCTGCGCATTGGCATTTGATGGGTTTGTTTTATTAAATAAAAATACTCTTTTCACGTTATCCCGTTTTTCTCTAACTGCTATTGACTCTCAAGGGACTCTACATTTGGCTCTTGGTTTGGTTGGTATGCACTCGGCTGCTGCTTTTCTATGGATGATAACTGAGTATATGGTTCTTATGTCTCTTGAAGAGTACCAAACTTGTTTCTTACAATTACCGTATATTAATTTCTGATATAACTCCCTACAATATGTAAATAGTAGGACAGACTGAATTTTTTACCCCGGTATGGCAAACAATCAGGGAGAAGGAAATCTTTGAATTTGAACCAGTTGTATTCTGCTTAAATATTTACCTTGTGTCACATCCGGTTCATGGTGGAGAGGTTGGATGAATACATTCATGTAACCAAGAAACTTGTATTTTAGTTATTTTACTGATTCCAATTTCGCGTGGTTATAACTTATTGTGAAAGAGAGAGTTAGCTCTTTGATTATTTACATGGATGCAGTGAACTCTACGACCATTCGCCATGTGCCCAGGGAACTCACACGTTTTTAGAGTTACCTACCTTGTTCGCCAAAGAATTATAAATGCCACTAAGGGATGCGGTCAAAGAATTATATTATGTAACTGCGCTGGAGCCTCAGTCTATTCTCCATCGACAGCAAAAATGCATAAAACGTATGTGCTTGGCCGCTTGGCCAAGAAATATATTATATCGTTCTTTTTACCATAAGCACCATGCTTTGAGACAGACCTGACTTTTTTTCCCAACGAGATAGGAGGCTTTCGGTCGCAACGAGCCTTGCGTCGTATAGAACATGACAGCATACAGTTCTTATTAGATATGTAAGTCTTTACATTATAGTTTTATTTTTCTAATACGTATGTGCACGAAGGATTCTACAACGTATGCTAAGGACTTTTCATTCCACACTGAAACTTTCCTTCACACACACTCTATATGTAGGCTTTGTATTTCATGTCCTTACTATATTCTTTCTATTAAGTTTACTCAAAGATTTACCTGCCTAGTCGGCTGGAGATATAAAATATACCGACCACATCTCTGCAGAGGGCTAAGAACCTCTCAATGTGTGTTCTAGATAAGACACTAAACAATCTGCTGATGAGGCTCCAGTTCTGGAATCTTGGGGAATGTAGAGTACCCCTTTATTACTATTGCTTCCAGATCCACGCGGATATCAACTGGTAGGGTCCTATATATGGGTCAAACAGAACTGGTTGACATTTAAACTGTGTGCAAACAAATGACATGCTAAATTGAATTGTTAGATCATTTAACAATGCGCAAAGAAATAACGGGTGTTAAATTGAATTGTTAGTGATACATAGCAAAGCAAACGTATAAGTAATGCAGAATAGAATTATTAGTGTTGAATAGCAATACTTGAAATTCTTTCAGTGGGTACCTAAATTGAATTATTGATATAACATAGTGTTGTGGTCTCCAGATAAGACCGGTGGAATAAAAACTCAAACAATGGGTGATAGGTGAACGTTATTGTATTAGCAGAAAAAAGTAAGTCATACAAAAGAAGTACTAGCCGTTCTCGGCTTGCAGTCTGTCTGTCAAATGTCTCGTAAGAAACGAGAAGTTGTCTTCCCCGAGCGAACTAAGCTCGGTGAATATGTTTAGGTTGGACGAGTCCATCTTTGGGGTATAGTAGGATATGTCCCCATAACACGTAGTAATACCTGGAACCATTTGACTGTATGCAAATGAATAAATTCTGTTGAATAGAATAATTAGTGTTAATAGCAATACTTGTAACCACTTCACTGTGTGCAAACAAATAATTAATATTGAATAGAATTATTAGTGTCAGATAGCAATAATTGAAGAGACAACAGCAGTGTCAAACAAATTAGTTCTAACTCATTTAAAAGTGAAATTATCTGTAAACTGTGTGCAAATAAATGACTGATGTTATATTGTGACTGTTATATAGTAATACTTGAGGCCATTTAGCCGTATGTAGGCAAATGATTGGTCCTGAATAGAAATACTTGAAACCTTTTAACTGTGTGCAAAAAATGTTATCTACAAAATGTGATTACAAATTATATATATATATATATATATATATATATTATATATATATATATACAAAAAGGATTTGGCATTAAATAACCTAAAACTGTTGATATGCCATAGAACTCAACCAAACCAAACCAAACTCGAACAAGGAAATAATTTCAACACCTAAGGGGTATTGGAGGTTGGAGTGTTTCGGGAAAGATTATGAAGTTGGTCACTTACTTTTCTTCTTAAACCCATTCACTCATTATCTCCTTTTGTTGGTTCTTCAGACAGGAAAGGAATGAATAATGGAAAACTGACAGGGACATTTTCAAACTCAACTTTCATTCCCAGGCTTACAACTATTTCGTAGAGAGGAATGTTTTTTCCCGAACCAGTAAAATAGCCGTCCTGTTGGTCGAGGGGTCTCTCAGAATCTGAGAAGGAGTTTCTTTTTGGCGCCAGGAAGCCAGTATTTTCAGGTATGAGTAGATTCCCCTATCTGTCATAGGCCTCTTGGGAGATTGTTATTTTTGTATTTATCTATTTTATTTTGTGTTAATTTTGGTTTTATATTTTGTGTTGATGTTTTTTTAATTCATTATTCACTCCCCATAATACCACCCCACCCGAAGTAGCAGAGCTACAGTAAGGATGCATTAGAGGGAAAGTCAATTATAATGGAAGAATAAAAATCGCTGGATCATGTAAACTAGTTGCCAGATATCGTACACCTAGTAGAATGTTTGACTGGGAGTGATGGCCACTAGTGATGTATCGTTCACATACGGCCTGTTAAGAAAATACGGTTTATGTAAATGAACAAATGATCTCAAATACATGTGTTCAATAAGGACATTTCTAAATACATCACTTTATTAACTTTCATTTTGTATTCTTTTTTTAAGACAATAATTTTTTTTTATTGTTAACGTAACCTGATTGTTCTTTATATTTATTCTGTCCGAGGAAATTACATTTCTAATTCCGCTATCTTACCAATTGATATTCTCCAACAATTCCTCTTCACTCTAATTTAAAATCTCAATTTACAATTTTTCCACTGATCAATTTCGGGCAAATACCCTTAGGAAAGGTATGAACCCCCTTATCCTCCCAGCTATGGGTTAAATAGTGCCACTACTGTTCTTCTAGGAGAATGGCTTTGGCATTAAATAACCCAAAAGAGTTGATATGCCATTAAACAAAGAAACCAAACCACTGATCAAATTTCAGCCGGCTAAAACTAAAGAAAACAAGTTCTAAGCAATGAAGGGAGCAAATATATTTAAAATAATTTCTGATTGTCATCAGGTTGATCATATTCTATCACTGTACAGACACACGTCTCCATTTTCTCTCTTCTTTCTCTTACGCTCATAACAGTCACCTATCAGTTAATTTTTGCCTACTGAAATGACCTCACAGACAATCATATAATAAACCAACAAAGGCCACTGGTTTCTGGTTCATAACTCTTCTTTGTTTAACAAGGATACTGTCCGTTTCGTGTCTTATGTTTCTGGGGGGCCTGATCGGTTGGGACTGTTGAATACACCGACTGTATCTCCGCAAAAAGTTAAGACCCCCCACTGCTAAAAAATGTATTGGTTTGGTTTGGTTTCTTTGCATATCAACCTTTGTTGGTTATTTAATGCCAAAGCCAAAAGAACAGTATTGGTACTATTTAACCCATAGCTGGGAGGATAAGGGGGTTCATACCTTTCCCAAGGGTATTTGCCCGAAAGTAAACATAACAGCGCAACTGTAGTACGAACTCGCTTACCTACGATTACGCAGTCCATCGCTTTAACCATTACACAACAAGGACACTCTCCACGAACGTACTGGATATGACACTATCATGTAATTATGAGGCTCCAGTCCTGCAATTTTGAGGAATGTAAAGTACCCCTTCATTGCAATTACGTCCAGGTCTACTCTGACCCAGAGTGATAGCACCTGTTAGGATCGCATAGACGGGCCAAATAGAACTGTTTAATCATTTACTAAGGACTATTATTAGTAATAATTTGAAACTCTATAGCGATGTGCAAATTATTTTGACTCGGAGAGGTAAAACCAGTGCGGACCAAACAGAAATATTTAATCATTTACTATATTTGAAAGCATTTTACTGCGTGTAAACAAATAACTGATGTCAAATTGAAGTATTAGTATTACATTGGAATACTTGAAACTATTAAACTGTGTGCAAATAAATGATTAATAAAAAGTAGAATTATTAGTAATTGTCTTTTAATTGGAATCATTTTGAGATGAGGCTTCTTAATCTGAGAATTAATTTTTATTTATTGCGGACTTTTTTGTCCTCATCTTGGTAGTTTTTGTGTTGTTTCTTCTTTCACTACGTTTCGGCCAAATTTCACCTCTCGCCTTCTTCAGTTGATTAACCGCAATAAATAAAAATTAATTCTCAGAATTATTAGTGTTATAGCAATACTTGAAACCATTTAAATGCGTGCAAACAAGAGATTAGTATTAAATTAGATTGGAATACTTGATAAATAGAATTACTAATATTAAATAGAAATACTTGAAACCATTCAACTGTGTGCAAATAGAACTATTAGTGTTAGATAGCAATACTTGAAACCATTTGTGTGGAAACAAATGAATTCAAGCTTATCTCAAATAATGTTACCTACCAACTATTCATTTACAAATCATACTTATTTGATATACGTGGTGCGTTCAATAAGTTTCCAGACTCTTTTGCAAAGGCATTTAAAATTGTCATAGACTCTTGAAAATTCACTATTTTACTGCTATACATCTTATGAAATGACTGACCAATTTTTATGATTTCAGGTTCAAATGAACAGCTACAGCAGCAATTGGAATACACCTTACTAAAGCCTGATTGTCACTGCTGGTGAATTTCAAAAATGCAATCCGGACGTAAGGACACTTTAGAAGAACGATATGCAATAAAATTGTGTTTTAAACTTGGAAAAAATGCCACAGAAACGTATGGAATGCTTCAGACTGCTTTTCGACCATCTTGCATGAATCAAGCATCAGTTTTTAAGTGGCATAAGAGATTCAAGGAGGGCAGGGAGTCTGTGAGGGATGATGAGAGGTGTGGGAGGAGTAAGGAAGTCAGAACACCAGAGTTGATTGGCCAAAGGGTTAGGGTTAGGGTTACTATGTTAAGGTTTTAAGGGAGTTCAGCAAGAGATTCCTTGGGAAGAGGCCAGCACTTTTCAAATCGGGTCAGTGACATTTCCACAAGGACAATGCATCAGTCCACAACTCCATCCTTGTCATAGACTATTTGACCAAGATGGGCATCAAGACAGTTCCTCAGCCTCCCTATAGTCCAGACGTTGCTTCCTGTGACTTTTGGTTATTCCTTAAGCTCAGAGGCTGTCGTTATGAGACAATTAAGGAGATGAAAGAAGCTGCGACGAAGATCATTGACACGCTCACACAAGAGGACTTCGATGGAGCCTTCCAGAAGTTGTTGGAACGGTACAACAAGTGCATTGCCACTGGAGGAGATTACTTGGAAGGGGACTAGAGTTTCATGTGTGTACTATCAATAAAAGTGCCCATACTAAAAAAAAGTCTGGAAACTTGCTTAACCATATTTACCCAACCCCTCCGCTCGGGCAGGATATGACACAAGGTCAATTTTTAAGTGGGGTTTAACAGGTTTGAATTCAGAGTTTTTCCTTCTCCTAGACTAGTTGCCTCACTAAGGCTGAAGAACCTAGTCTGCCCTACTATTTACCCATTGCTGGAGGGAGAATAATTGGATTCATACCTTTCCCAAGGGTATTAGCGCTATGTGAAATGCAATCAGTCTCGTCCAGGATTTGAACTCGTGTCGCCGTGTCCATTCCCTACGACGATAACCATTACACCACGGGCAACTTACTTAACGATCCTCCTATATGTTATAGACAAACGTATGTTTGTAAAAGACAACGAACGAGAGGCTAACACAAATGCCACGCGGTCGATCCGAAGGCCACGCTTGTTGACTGTTTTATAGCTATGTATGGGATCCAATCGGCTACAAAAATCTTTTCGGAGAATGTTCATGATTGGCTGAAAAAAGGACTTTTTGAATTGTGAATTTGTTTTTACATTTCAACCAGGATGTGACACAAGGTCAATTTTTAACTGGAATAAAGCAGGTTTGAATTTAGGGTTTTTCTTCTCCTAGACTGGTTGCTTAACCAAGGCTAACTAGCCCTGTCTGCCAAACTATTTACCAATAGCAGGAGGGGAAAAACAGATAGATTCATGCCTTTACCAAGGGCATTAGCACGACCTTAAATGCAAACAAACTCATGTAGGATTAAACTCGGGTTGATGGTTCCATTTCCTACGACGATAACAATTACACTCTAACATTACTGGGTACAAATAGAAGTTTGTAACGCTACGGTTCTCAAATGGACGTTTGTACTACTACCACACCACAAATATAAAAAATATTTATCTAATGATATTGTAATTAATTCCCCTGACAATCATTTGTTTTATTTACTTATTTTTGTGGTAAGCGTTCTTTATTTTGAATATTTTGTAAAGGGAAATGAACGTTTGAGTCGCTGTTGTAAAAGTGCTAACACCTTTTTGTTTCCAGGCTCTCTTTAGCCACATCTCGCCTCGTGGAGACCCTAGTCGCTTCTGATTCGTCTCGCCATACCCAAGCCACGTGCTAAAGTGACTTCCGTTCTGCCTTCCCCCTCTACCCTCGGCCTCTCTCATTCCGAGTACACAGCAGTCTAGAGGATAACTCGTAATTTTCTTATACTTTTAAGCAACTAAGTTTTTTTTAAAAATATTTTTGTGTTAAATAAAATTTCATGGATTAGATTTCTGGATTTATATCTTTTTTTCATCCTTTGACTGTATCGTCTGAATTTGCAGACGATTTTCATTTTATCAATATTAGAATTTATCTTTTATCTACGTGATAACTTTTAACATTTAAATTACACCTTTTTCTGCACAAAAATTATTTGCTAACTTTGCCGAAAAATTAAAATAGAATTTATTAAATTTTGATTAAAAAAAAAAGAATTATTAAATTTTGTTTAAATATAAAAAATTACCTCATTTTCCTTAAAAGATTATTAAATTATCTTTACATTGACGCTTGCGCCTCCACAGTTCCAACGGCTCTATACGTATAGCGCTATGCTTTAAGTGTCAGTCGGACCTCGTGATGAAAAGAAGAAGTGACAAACACACCAAAACACCGTCCTGATTCATTAATACAAAAGTTTATTCGCTACTACACCTCTTAGTAATCGTCGAAAAGAGAAAAACTGTATGAAAAAAGAGTCGACCACTTTAGCTGGACAGAGATACAGAGGAGTAAGATCCACCTCCCAACGAGAGTCCTGGATATGACACTAAACAATCTGATGGTGTGGCTCCAGTAATGCTAAACCTTTGGGGAATGTGAAGTACCCCTTTATTGCCATCGCTCCCAGGTCCACTCTGAACTGGAGTGGTAGCACCTGAAAGGGTCTTATCCACGGGTCCAATAGAACTGTTTGACATTTAAACTCTCTGCAAACAGATGACTTATGCTAAATTGAATTAGTTGAAAAAGAACTGTTTGATTATTAGAGTGTGTGTAAACAAACGACTGATCTTTAATTGAATTATTAGTGATACATAGCAGTAATTGGAATCATTTAACTTGGACTTATGCTCAATTGAATTAGAACTGTTGGATCATTAAACTGTGTGTAAACAGATGATTGAATTTATTGAACTATTGAATTTTGTTGACTTATCTTAATAGACCGGATTTGGCATTAAATAACCTCCAATTTCATAAAACCAAACCAAACCCTTCAATTATGGTAGACATTTTTAAAAATATTTCTACAAGAACTAGAAATTTACTGCCAAGACAGGTTTAAAAAACCAATTGGATTTATTGCGAATAGAGTAATATATTTTTTGGAACAAACTACCAAATCAGATTTTAAAAAGTATAAGTATAAAAATTGATTTAAATGAAATAAAATTAAAGATCATATTTGATGATTTCAGAAATAATAGTTAAGTAAAGGAATTTAAGTAGGCATTTTGGGGAATTATCGGATAAATTAGCGACGTATATGTTTTGCATAGACTATGTTGTGTTCTGCTTATTGAACACAAGTAGTAATAATAATAAGACAAACCACGATATGTGAGGAAAATAGTTATATTTACAGGAAGGAGTATTTACAAGAGAGAGACTGTTAGTCATAAGAACATAGGATTAGTGATAGAGTAATGATATACTTCAACACCAGGAACGGATCTTCTGGTCTGACTCGTAGGCTTATTCTCAGACTGATCTCCGCTACTGCCATATATGGCAGATGGAACAGCTCGTTATGTTGAAAAGGTAGGTGATGCCCAACAGACTACGTACTTCGAACGTTGATAGATATAAAAGAAAATGGTTTTACACTGAAAAAACAAGAAGCGAATGACATCCCTCAGAAACTATTATAGATACAGACAACGCAGATGATCTAGCACTCCTCCCAAATACACCTGTTAAAACTGAATCCCTATTGCATAGTCTAGAGCAAGCAGCAGGAGGCATCGTCCTCAATGAGAACGCGAATAAAACAGTTCACGTGTTTTAAACGAGACGGAGCCATTTCCGCTTTAAGTGGCACGGCCTCTAAAATTAATAGATTAGTTAACATACCTCGGTAGCAATATCTCATCAACTAAAAGTAATATTAAGGTACGTCTAGTGAAGGCGTAGACTGCAATTCACAGATTATCGATCATATGAACATCTGAGCACCCCGAAAAAATTAAACGGGATTTCTTCCAAGTTGTGACTGTGTAAATACTACAGCATGGATGCACCACCTAGACGCTAACGAAACGCATTGAAAAAAAAGAGAACTACAGAGGAAAGCTATGTGTTGTTTTGAACACATCTAGTAAGCAAAGCAGTTGTTGCACGGCATCCTACTTCCCATCTCATAAACTATCCAAGTAAGACGAACAAGACATTCGGCGCACTGCTGGGGAAGCAAGGACGAACTCATAAGCGTTCTTCTGTGAACTTCAGCACATCGGTGTGGCAGTGTTGGCTGACCAGCAAGAACTTACACCAGCTCTGTGTGGACACTGGATATTGTTTGGAGGATCTGCCAAGTGCAATGGATGATAAAGACGGAGGCGAGAGAGAGAGAGAGAGAGACAGACAGACAGACAGAGACAGACAGACTTCATGCTATTGGCGTGATTTGATGATGATGATGATGATGATGATGATGATAAATATTCTAATAGTGTATCTGTTCTGTGCAAAGATTTTTTAATGAGAGAAGATAGCAAAAAAAAAAAAAAAAATGGGGAGATGCCCCAAAAGGCCTTACAAATAAATAATAAATAATAATAAAAACGAATCTTTGCTAATTAGTTCTGTTCGATGAGAGTGAAATGCTTGCCAAGAACAATCAATTGTGGTAGAATTGCATGTTTCCTTTGGCTCTTCACATGACTCTGATTGTTTCTCCTGTGTACGTCTTCAGACAGACAGAAGTTGTTTTTTTTTTCAGTTCGAACTCAAGTTGCTAGATTTATTCATCGTCATGATGACTCATCACTAACACGATTACACCTATGTCTATTTCTATGTATACTAGTTTTCTTTCTACGAAAGGTTTGGTTTGAAGTGAGGACTCTTAGTTGTTGCTAAGAAATACATTTAATAGTCTTTCTCATCATGCATTATGACTCAGTCCCTTCTTTGGATGGGAAGACTTCTTGTTTCTTTTTTTTTTTACAACTCAGTCTACCTGTCTATTTCTTAAAACTCTGTAAATAGTCGATGGACTGATTGATTTTAATGGCATGTAAACCAATCTAGGATTGTTTCATGCTTAAAGGTTAGGGAATCGCGTTATTTGTACGTTCATATTTACATTTTTTCTGTCGTTGTTTCTAAAGAGGTTTTTTTTGCACACGGTCCCCTCGAATACTAATAATTCTTAAACAGATCTATTTGACTAGTAGATGGTGCCCTAACGGATACTAGCACACTGGGGAAGAATGAACGTGGAAGTAATAATAATGAAAGGGAACTCCACACTGTCCAGAACTCTAGAACTAGAGCCACACCATCAGATGCAGTTTAGTATCATACCATGGTGTTCTATACTACATCTACCATCAATAAAAATTTTAAGATGGACAATTAAACTCACGGCATTCGATTTTGACATAATGTACATAAAAGAATACAATTCTACGCGTAGACGCCCTATCCAAACAAAATTTTGGTAATGAAAAAGTTGAAAATTAAGAAAAGGCAAAAGACAAAATACTTCACTGAACGGAAATGAACGTTTTGCCCCTAAATCGACTCAGAATAGAAACAAGGCAAGACCCCATATTAAGCGAAATACGAGAGATAATAAAAAGAAATATATAGAGCTCAATGCTAGAGAGAACCTTTAAAGAAACGAGACACAAACTAATTACAGAGGAGGGTATCATATGCAATGGAAAAATAACAATACCACCACAACCCCTAAGAAAAGACAAATTAAAGAGTGTACATAATGATGTACATTGTAGTATAATAGCAACACAAAGAAGGTTAAAGTAAGCCTAGTGGCCGGATTATTCGAAAGAAGTAAAAAAATGATTATTAAGAGATACTCAAAATGCGAAGAAAAAATAATAAACCAAAGTTCCCTAATGGCCCGAAGAAAAAGAACCGTTGATTAGGGTCCAAATGGATCATGCACATGTCAAAGATAAAGGCTTATTTTTAATATCAGTGGGCTCATCTTCAGGATGTCCGAAATTGATCAAAGCATTAGACAGAAAATTTACAACTATAAAGCAAGTACTGAGAACAGTATTCTCAAGAAACTGAGTACCCAATATATTAGTCATGGACAATGTGCCAGAATTTTGCAACGTGAATCTATTCGTGGCTAAAATGTATTGGGTGCATTCCATACAAAACACCACCATACAACCCAAAATCTAAGGAATGACTGAAAGAATGAGGCAAACTGTGAAAATGAGGTTAATAAAGGAATAATATCAAATTTGCCATTTAAACGAAATGGGGATAAAAATTTTCGCAATATATGTGTAAACGACCAAATTTTCAACATATTGTGAAAATATTTTAAGGGGAGCTTTTGTGCGTTATTTTAAACAGTATGTTACACAGTTTTAGAGTTTGGATACTGATTCAAAAAGATAATACAGACGACAAAGTTTTAGAGAACAAATTTTTATATAATAGAAGCAAAGAAAAGATAGAACGGATAAAATGTTGCAAATTTGTTGCAATTTGCGGGACTTATCTAAGGGAGAGAGAGTACCTGTTCAACAAAGTCCTTTAGTTTTTAGAAATGTTTGTGGTTCCGTTGGATTCTTGGTTGATTTTTCAGCTTTCGTTTAATTTTAGTTGAGTTTTCTGTTAAGTTGACTTTTAGTCGAATTCTTGGGGTTTGTTGTTTAGTTGAATTTAAGTGAATTTTCGGTTCAGTTGACTTTAAGTTGAATTTTTCGGATAGTTCCTTACCAGTTCAGTTACTTTTTAATGGTTAAAGGAGCGAGTGGCAAATACCTTTCTGCTGGGTATCTTTTTACTGCCTTCACAGTCCGGCAACCGAAAGGGCACTGAAGATTAGTAGTAGCAGTCAACGGAAATAGTGTGGGCAGCTCTTGGTATCTTATTGTCTAGGCCAACTTCTCCCTTTTCTACTCAGAAAGTGTAGAAATTGCTGTTAAGAGCCATATGTGGTCAGTCTTCATCTATTGTTAGAAATAAATTTTTATATTAAAGGCATTCTCCCCATTTAATGAAAGCATAAAAGCTTATCTATCCAGATTGTTCCTAAGTTACTGAATGATTCCACGGGCAGGAAGAAAGCAAAATCCTTCATCGTAATTGGGAAGACAAAAAGAACGTCCATAACTCTGTCATTTTCAACAAAAGAAAATGTTTGATGTAGAAAAGAAAAAGCAAAATTCCTATTACAAAAAAAGGCGTAACACAGCGATTTAAGAGAAAAATAAATGGGCAGCACATACGGGCCCATACGGATCAGTTTAGATCCAGAATCGAACCCGAAGACATAGAAAGGAAGAAAGAATGAAGAACCCGAAGAAATCTATGATTTTGACAGTGAAACAGAGAAAGGTATGGAAGAAAGTGATAATGAAACGCTGAAAGAGACTGAAGAACAAAATGAACTTAGACCTAGATCACCCATAAGAAGAAACCAAGAAAGACACGTGGTAAAACAGCACAAGTCCCTGAAAATAACTGGAAGCCCAAGTCCAACCAAGGGTATACGACCTCCTAGGTTCAGAGAGGTGTAGTACAATACGTAAATTAGACGAAATCATAAAA
This sequence comes from Sepioteuthis lessoniana, assembly GCA_963585895.1. Lineage (NCBI taxonomy): Eukaryota > Metazoa > Mollusca > Cephalopoda > Myopsida > Loliginidae > Sepioteuthis > Sepioteuthis lessoniana. Next base: position 109,884,635 of record OY757911.1, read on the forward strand.
GTAGTTACCAATACCTAAAGCTACTGAGCAGTCAACATCTACTCTGCAAATATACACATCATAACATAGCATGACATAACATAGATATAACATATACATATAATATATATATATATATATATATATATATATATATATATATATATGTACATATATGTATATATATATATATATGTGTGTGTGTGTGTGTGTATTGTCATCCATAGACAGTTTCATTGTATCATAACTCGTCAGTGTGCCTTTTGTGGGGGGGGTATATCTTTTTACATATACGTTATCGGTTACCGGAGTGCTCAGTTCATGAGAAGAGCCATTGTATTTCAGCGTATGTAGCAGCCGGAAAAATTTCCCACTCGAGTTCTCAAATATTCTAGCTGTGTTTTTATTGAAGATGACGGATAAGGATTTAGTATCTCGGATAGCGACCTCGGATAGGAATGCTGAGTCTTGTAACCGAGGTCGTGGTAAATCACCTGAAGAAGGCCAGAGGTGAAATTTGGCCGAAACGTAGTGAAAGAAGAAACAACACAAAAACTACCAAGATGAGGACAAAAAGTCCGCAATAAATAAAAATTAATTCTCAGACATTTGGTGTAAATTCTAAAAAAAAAGACTAAATGTTTATTTACATAAAATAAAATATGTTAAATTAATAAATTAACAATTCAGTAACAAAACCCCGGTGCATTTAATAGTAAAAAATAAAATAAATAAATAAATAAAAAATAATAATAATAATAATAAAAATTAACTCATTGGCAAGCAGGAGGAAAACAAATTAAGGGGATTAAGTAGAGAAAAACAATACAATACTAAGATAATGCAGGTAGAGGTGTCTTCCTGCGTGTCTAACCCCAGAGATCATAAACGTCCTGTCGCCTGAGTCTGTCTCCAAAAGGCTGGGTTAAAATCAAATTGTCGCTGCATAAGGGCGCGTAGGAGATAATGGTAAAACTACTGCCCAAGGTCAAAAAAATAATTTAAGTCGCTCTACCATCCTATCTTGATGAAATTTCTCATATTCAAACTGTGAGAAAAACTGCAGTCAGTATACCAATTTATAAAGCCAATATTTTGCTTTATGAGAAAAACAAAAGAAGGAACTACTTTGATTTGACGTTTGGACCAAAATTTTTAAGGGACTATTGGCCTAGTGGGTAGAGTGTTTGCCAATGGTCCGGGAGACCAGGGTTCAATCCCAGTCGCGTAATACCAAAGACTTAAAAAAATGGTACTTGATACCTCCTTGCTTAACACTCAGCATTATAAGGTACGTATCGAGGGTAAAGTGGAGCGATCTAGGGAAAGGAGTAGCGCCCTCCCCCATACCTCAGTGTAGTAGTTACTGAAAAGGGTAAAGTGGAGCAATCTAGGGAAAGGAGTAGCGCCCTCCCCAATACCTCGGTGTAGTAGCTACTGAAAAGGGAGCCTTCGAGTCGCCCTCGACTACGGTCGCCAACTTTACTTTATTTACTTTAAGGAGTATATTAGACTGACCGTCATTGCAGAAATTGTATAGGGACTGAAAAGAACCCGTTTATCGATACAACAATCTATACGGCAGACACACTAGCGTCGCATCTTGTTTGGGCGGAGGGTTTGGGTAAATACATATATAGAATGTCCTCATATCCCGACACACATACATCTTAATCTATGATAAATACAAGGTTTATTAAGATATATTTAAGTTTTATAATCCAATCTAAAGAAGGCCGGAATGTTTTGAGTTATCGCAGATGTTCAAACTGATGACCATTCTGTTTAAAGCAATGCTTATAACGCGAACTGATGAAATTACAAATTTCACAAATCGTTTCAATTGTTATTTAGGTTCATTCTATTTCAATTGCTGCTCTCTATTTCTTGATAATTGTAAAGATTTGTGGTGTAACGTTAATGGCTCAATTAAATGTCACAATTGCAACAATTAGGCACCTCAGAACTCGCTTGTTACAGTTCAGTATCAAGTAAACTTACAGTGTGGTGTGTGACGTCAAGAGAACATTACAGAAATCACCGCAAAAATCCTCTTCAAAATCCCCAACAAAGAACACATACCACTAAAACTTTCAGTCAAAGTAGACACAAAATCTGAAGAAAATATCCTGTCACTCAAAATATTCAAACAGATACGCCCCGAGCAGCCAGAAAGAGCAAGAAAGAAATCAACAGCCGTACTAATTGCCTACAATAGGACCACCATCCTGCACGCTCTACGTCAAGTGCAGAAGATACAACCGAGGCGTATGGACCAAGGAAAAGTTTTTCATAGTTGATATCAAAAGTGCAGCCATCCAAGAGTCACCAAGTAACCGGAACCTGGGGATGATAACACTGCAATGCACGATAACAGAAGCTGACAAGCCTATAAAGTATATAAAAGACCAGATGCAAAATTACCCAGGCCAGTTCAACCGTTTCGGACACTTTTCAGAAAAATACCACATTATCGTAGACTTCAATTCTGCCTGTTATACCACATTGTCATAGACCCCACAATTTTCATGAAACTTTTCCAACTGGCTTACTGTCGGTGAAGGTTACAAGCTTTTAGTCTCAACTCTTTTACCTATGCCTTGTAGGGAATAAATAAATAAAAATTTAAACTAAATTAAAAAAGAAAATTATTAAAATATGCAGAAACTCCCAGAGGCCTCTGACAAGAAAAAGGGGCAACGCATGCATAAAGAAAAAGGGATCTCCTACAAAAGGAGGAAGCTCATTTTCTCTTTCAGCAGTGACCGGCGGGGTGACCACATCTAAATCTTCCGGCTGCAAGTGAAGCCAACGTGGCCGTTCTAAGGCGCCACGTTGGGCTAACCTTTCACTAGTAGCAGCCGTCTCGGTTAACAGTATGCCAAAATATAAAAAACTACGAAATGGACCTATCGAACTACGAACTAAAACACTGGACTTGGACAAACTCCCCAAAACGACTAACACGTTGTTAAAGCTTTAAAATACCAAATGAGGACACATATATACCAAGAAATGATTAACGTATTTTTAAACACCTTGACTGAGGGATTCAACCATTTCAATTGTATTCAGGGAAAATTCCTTCATCCATTGAATGGTTGTTGAACCTAGGAAATAAAGGAAAAATAATTAAAAAAACATCTTCGTCTCCTATCTGTTGCTTTCGTATAATTCTTTTGGGGCCTTCTTGTTCAAGGAGTTACATCAACAAGAAAACGTGGAGTAAAATAGAATAACCACAGAATGGAGTCAGATAAAAAAAAACGGTAACACAGCTTGCCCTCCTCTGACCTCATAGCCTATCGCCCGGACAACACCAAGCGTATTTCTAGTATTAGGTCAGACAATATTTTATTTCAGGATGTCATTCAACCACAAGCGAACAAGGAAAACTATGACACAGAGATTTTCGAACAAGCCGGAAATGAAGACAACACGAAATTTAGAATACAAATTATTTTATTATCACCCGCCTGCTCCCCCAAAAAGGTGTGTATGCAAAGTAAGATAGTCTTAGCGACAAAAATAAAAATATTCTTATTCTAACAACTTGAGAACAATTCACCAAGAATTTTTCTTGTAATGATGAGTAGGAAAAATTTCTTTTGAAGTGTTTTGTGTGCGGTAAGAACTAGGTATGCAAAAAATTAAAAAATGACATTAAAATGAAAGCTTATCTTACTTCTCTCTCTCCTTTTCTTTTATCTTTTATATATATAGTCGTGTGATACATCCATAAAATGCATACAGGATGGTCATCAGTGATGCACTACTCTCATCGCCAATTTCGGGTTCTTGAACATCAAATTAGCTCAAGTAGCAACCCCGACCAGGATTCGGAATTCCTGGTCGCCACCCTCTAAGCTACGTGCTACTCGTCTGAACGAAAAAACTAAAAAAAAAAAAAAAAAAAAAAACCCAAAATCCTGAGCGTTTATATGGTGAAATCCCAGACAGTATCAGCCAATGAGAAATCTTAACTGCCATATTCTTTGTATCAATTCCTTAATTCTTATCACTCAACGATTGGCACTGTAGATTTTCATTGGCTGATGGGGCTCGACGCATCCAAATCTATCTGACGCTATGGTGTAAATGATCTTCGCCATGAATTTCAGTCGTTTGTCTGCGTCTCCCTTTACACTGGACTGTAGTATCTCATATATGTCGGCATCGAAATCCATCCAGGCCCTCTTGTTGTTCACAAGGGGCCACTTGATCTTTCTGGATAATACAGCCTGCGTAATATATATATATGTATGTATGTCGCTCTTTTTTTTCTGGTGTCGCGTTTCACCGTCCGTTAAATTTTCTTTCTTCCTTTCTCTCGAATGCTCAACTGGTCATTCTTAATCTTCATAATCCATCGTCTTATGCCGGGGACAAGGCACGCTTCTTTCTTTCTTTCTTTCTTGGTACATCTTCTTCAAATCGTTTCTTGTTCTTTGATTTTTTTCGTTGTCAGTCGACACACAAAATAGTCACACATTTCTTATCTTTTCTGACGGCATTTTAAGATTCCTATATGAGCTGGCCAGGGGAAGATGGCTTACTCTTCGCGCCACAGACACGTCTGTCTGTTACGGGATCTCTTGGCCGACTGACTTATCTGATTTTTCCACTTTTTGGATTCGACCTTCCCGCTACCTCGTATCACGTGGGCCTATTGGCCAATCGGCATTCAGCCTTCAAATCGGTCACTTGTTGCTAGGTGCTGCTCGCCAGTTCATACGCCCATATTAGGGAAACTTGACCGTTAATCGGTCAGCACGCGACCTTGACCCAAATTCAACTCTTCAGACTTCTCGTCAACTTCTGCTGGTTTGCGAGAGAGAGAGAATCTATATTTATGAGTAAAATATGAATTTGACTATCCCCAGGGTCCAAATTCATAACATGAACCATGGAAATACTCGATACCCGTCAATGACGAGATCAAAGTAGAATTGGACAGCATGACCAGAAGCGGTATCATCAGGAAAATCACCGAACCAACAGACTGGATCTGTAGCCTGACATATATCAGAAAAAGCAACGGTTAACTGCGACTATGTCTGCTGCCAAGAGATCTCAACAGAGCAATTAAACGGTGCCACCAAAGAATACCTACTCTGGAACAAAGCACACACAAGTTAGTAGAAACCAAATGCTTCAGCAAAAAGAATGCAGAAGACAGATACTGGTCTATTGAGTTAGATGAAAAAAGCCCGCCATTCAACAGCCCTTTTGATCAGTTTTGTTTCACAAGGATGGCCTTTAGTTTAATCATGAGCCAGGATGTGTACTTCTAAAAAGAAATGGAACATTACTCCAGTACCATAAGAATTACAAATGGTGTCGTCATGTTCGGAAAAAAACAAACGAAGATGATCACAACAGGAACATATACAACTTTATTAAGTTTACGAAAGAGAAAGGCCTCATTTTTAACTGCTCCAAATGCAATGTAAGAACAGGGCCGATAATTTTTTTGTGCAGTATACGATGAAAAAGTTATGCGCCCAGACTCAAATTAAACTAAGAATATCTAAGCCTTTCAATCTCAGACGAATATTATGGAACAACAACACATACTGAGGATGGTTACTTACATGGCACAATTCATATCACGGCTATCTAGACACACTGCAAACCTACGTGACCTTTTAAAAAAGGTCATGAATTTCGAATAGACAAAAAACTCTGAAAAGGTTTTCCAGCATAATAAAGTCCTTATGAAAAAGGAAACTAGCATATTTCCACATACATATTAGGTAGTAAGAAAATGGCTCTCTTTTTTTCCATTAAAACGAATTAAAGAATAATTAAAGTAATTATTCAAGGCTAAATTTTAGTTTTATTTTAGAAATAGTAACATCATAATTATTAGTATTAAAAGCAAAATAATATTACATATCGAATTAATTTTAATACATTTTAAACATTTGAATTCACGAAAAGTTGAAAATTTACCCCACTAGAGGTTACGGAAATTAAAGTGATTAAAATTTGAAAATACTTTTAAAAAGTTTTGTGAATAAAATTAGTAATTAGAAACATTAATAAAATGATTTATATAAAAGATATTACTTTCACGTTGATTACGATAGGGCTCACTGTGGCATTTGAATCCAAGTAGTTGGTAAAAATTAATGACAAGAGAGTTTCTGCGTAACTTTAGAATAAAAATATTATTTGTGCATTTATAGCGTTTCGGGAAATTGTTAATTTCTCTAACACTATATTTTTTAGGCAACACAAATGAATAACGAAACTTTTCTTTAACAACGCAACAAAGAAAGTTTTTTATTTGCAGCATTGAATATGGTTTGCTTTTGGTGCTGAAAGACTCGTGGAGTTTAGGCTTGTTAGTGTTGGAGACGAAATGGCGTAGCGAGATGTTGCGAAAGCAGTGTGTGTTGCGGGACGTGTGAGGGATTGTGTTTAGAGTCACCGTGTAGTTTTGTATCTGGTATTTGGGGGAGAGTCTGCGTTGTCTCCATGTGGTCGAGAGCGGAGTTATGCTCAGATCGACATAGCCAATTTTTTGGGAGACACAAAGTTGGGCCTATGCGAGGCATGTTGAATGTTTCTAATTTATGTTCAACTTGGATTCCTCTTAGGAAATCCATAAATTAGATTGTTCTCTCGTTGAGTGTCCATGTTGCTGCTGCTTGTGTTAAAGCCACAGTGTGATGTCCACACTGGGCGGCTTGTCTAGCTAAAAAGCATCGCTAAGTAGGGACGGCCAGAGGAACGTCTGTTCTGGTCGCCGTCTCAAGCCAAAGAGACTGGTTATGGCCGCTCACCCGTTTTGCAAGCCGGAAATGAAGGTCCGGGCTGAATAGGATAAGTCATCCTGATTGGGTGAAATTAAGTGTTGAAATAAATTGAGCGCCAAACCAAAATACGAGATTTTTCTCTTTTCTACACATTAGTTTCACTAAACTAGTACGGAAGGCCACACACACACACACACACACACACACACACACACAACTGTTTAAGTATAGAAAATCGTATCAGCAATAATTTATTTTTTGTATCTTATCTTGTAAAAGGAAAATAAGTACGTTAACATTGTTTTGAATGTCTAATTAAGAAAATTCAATGAAATAATTATTTTCAATTTATCATTAATCTATTATTAAAATAGTGAAATAATAATATTTTTATTGGCTTTTTAGTATTTAATATTTTACTTGTTAATGATCTACAAATCTTTCATTGTACCAAAAAACACTAATTTTCACCTTTCTTCGAATTTTCTTTTTTTCATAATAAAATTAACAATTTTCATACATTTCGAAACGCTTTTCAGTGAATAAACAAATAATTTACTTAAAATGAAAAACGTTTATGGAGGGTAACGTTATAAGAACGTAAAAGATAATAAATTGATTTTAATTATAAATGAATGTTTGAAAAGAAATAATTTAATTTCTTTGAATCTTCGACGTCTTTCTTAAAAAGAAACTAAAATACAAGAATATTTCAAAATATGACACTAATGAAATGAAATTGAAACGGAAAGTTACAGGAAAGCGTACGAAAATGAACTTTTCAACAAGGGACAAAACTGGAAATTGCTTAACAAATGAGTGTTACTGTATGTTTCCATCTTTTTTTTCTCTAACATTTTTCATATCTTAAAAAAATAAATGAAAAAAATAGTAAAATAAAAGACAAAGAAAAACAGGTCCCAATTTCTGGATTTAAAATTCATATTTTTCGATAAGTAAAAATATTCTTTATTTAATGACATATTCAGATTTAGCCAGTGAGTGGATAAAAAGTTCGTCAAAATCTACTGCTAATTTAAGTCTCCCACTTTTTTAAAGTGAAAAAATATCGATACCGAATTATTTCCCTGATAATCTAAAAGAAAATTATATTTTCTTTTAAATCATAGAATTAAAAGCATTCAAGACATTTTCTAAAATTTGATATCACATTTGGAGTAATATTTTCTTCCAACTGCTCCTAATTATTATCATTTTTTTTTTGTTTCTTCAAAATTTTGTCTATTTATGCTATACAGAAAGTATATGTCATATCTTATATCCCTACCGATTTAATAGCGCCATACACATGGCGTGGAAGTTAAAGTTAAGCGACCAGAAAAAATCAGCAAGTTTTTTTTGTAAAATGAGTAATGCATTATAACATTCATTCATTAATGAATAAACGCTAAAAATTCCATTAAAATTCCTTGATTTTTCGAGATTTTTCTTTCAATCAGGAGCAGTACTAGTTAAAGAAAGAAAGGTCAATGACGGCCATATTGTTAATACCTAATTTTATGAATATATATATGCATGTATGGGTGGGTGTCTGTGTGTGCGTATATAGCCGTAACCAAGCAAAAACAATATATCATAGTGAATAAGTTCAATGTACTTAAAATACCTAAGAGAATAAAGAATTTCCAGTCTAATTTGTAACTGAATGATAATTTTGTTGGGTTATCATGTGGGGGTGGTATGTAATTTTGGTTATTTCAGTAGATGTGTATTCATACTTTACGGGTATTGCTCTCTTAATTATTCCCACCACAAATACAACACAAAACTTTACAATCGCGTGAAAGAAATGGAATAGAACACAACGAACATTAAACAACAAACAATTTAATATGCATATAACAGAATATGAAAACAAACAAAATACATGATGTGTAAATGGCCTTTTGAAAAACAAAGTTTGACAAGAGGAAAATAAATTTGTTTAAAGATGTATGTTCATGTTAACGGAGTCCGTAAATAAGTCGTTCTTACTTACATTAAGTTCATAACGGGTTTTATGATTGTGGCGACAGCGTGTTGCGTTGATGAATGAAAGTTTGTCGGGTTTTTCTTTTGAATGTGATTCTCGGTCATCTGAAGTGAGGTCATGAACTTTAGTTGAGGAAGGAAAGGAATTTGCCGGACATAGTATCGGCTACTGCTTTACTGGCTTAGTGGCTTGTCTTCGTCTGTGTGTAAGCTGTGTGTTAGTTTGTGTGAATGGCTCCCTAACTCTGTGTTATTTATATCCTACAGGTGGATCAAAGAATCGTCCTAAAATTTTGGCGCGTAGACATTTATTAACCAATCAGATTTGTATTTTACTATTTTATTTTCGAGCCTAAATATTTTCTTCTTACTATAATATTACTATCGGAATGTTCTATTCTATGTTTTTAGCTGATTGGTTGAAAAATATAAAAATGTAATTTAAATGCTAATACGGTTTTGATCCTAAATTTCTAGAATGTTCTTAAGTATGTTTTTATTGCTTATTTTAAGACTAGAAAAAATGTGTATCCCATAATTATTTGCGCTGAACGCCACTTTTTAATGACACAAATTCTCTATTTCACAGACATCCGAGTCGGCAGGCCTTAGAATACACAGACTGTCCCTCCTGCAGAGGGGTAGCCCCCACCCCTCTTCAAAAAAAGCTATGTCTTGGGTATGTCATTAAACTGCATCTAATAATGAGGCTCCAATTTCGGAGTTCTGGAGAGTGTAGAGTACCTCTTCATTACTATTACTCCCAGGTCCACTCTGATTCGGAGTGGTAGTATTTGTTAGGGTCCCATCTATTGGCCAAATAGATCTGTTTTAAAAATATTCGTATCTGATAGGACCGTGTGCAAAAAAAGAAAAAAATTCTGAAGAAATAACAACACGGAAAATGTGAATATGAACGTACAATGAACACGATTCTCTAACTTCTCAGCATAAAATAAACCTTGAAGGGTTTACATGCAGTTAAAATCACTTAATCAATCAAACTCGCAGAGTTAACACTTAAATGCTAATCAATCACCCTCATCTTTTTGAATAGAAGTACAAATATCATCAGGGAACCTAACAGGTTAGTGTCGTCAAATAGTTACTTGTGGGTAGAGTGTTTGCCAATGGTCCGGAAGACCTGGGTTCAATCCCAGGTTGCGTCATACCAAAGACTTTTAAAATGGTACTTGATACCCCCTTGCTTAACACTCAGCAATATAAGGTGCGTATCAAGAGTAAAGAGGAGCAATCTAGGGAAAGGATTAATGCCCTTCCCTACACCCCGGTGTAGTAGCTATTAAAAAAGGAGCCTTCTGGTCGCCCTTGACTACGGTCGCCAACTTTACTTTTTTTACTTTTCCAAATGTACGAATCTACGAGCTTTGAACGGAACGAAAAACTTTTGGAGTTGTTTCCCTTGGACCAGAAATACAACTTTCACTTATTTTGTTAGTTTTGCTTTTAAGCTTAAAATAAATATTATCGATAGTAACTTTCCAATATTAATCGATATATTTTAGAGGTCATTAGATTTTTTTTTCAACTACAGAGTTAACACAAAGTTTATGGATAAATTTTCTATTTAATGAATCATTGCTTTTCACACATAAACATTTTAGTTTGATTGTTCCCATAAATGAAACACGCGTCTGAAAAGAAGTTGTTTACTAAGCTTTTTGCTTAGATGTGGCACAAGGCCATCTATGAATCCATCTCACACGTGAAGGTTTGTTAACCATTACACCACCCGAAGTACCCCACGTGTCTGAAAAGTAAAAGGCAAAGTAAAACGACGAAAAAGAAAAAAAAACGAAAAGAAAAGAATAACAGAAAAGAAGAAACTCCTGATACATTTGTAAATATTTTGTACACAAACAAAAAAAAAAAAAAACAAAAAAAAAATGAAACAGCATGATGATACGTGCTATACGCATACGAAATAGTTCTTAAGGATTTTAATCACAAATTTTCTTCCATGATATTCTGTCAGAAGAATATCCAGTGCGGAAAATTTCTTTCAAGAAGATTTTTGAATAAAATCTACATGATGATATCGTAATACGTAACTTCACTGCGGTGATATGAATGACCTGTTTTACAAATTAGTCCAAGAGACAGTCGTCGACGTTGAGGAATATAATTGCTGGATGCATGACAATATACAAATTTAACACATCAACATATTAAACAGTAGATTACATCCCTTACCTTTCAAATGGCTGCTAGGTGGGAGGGTGACCAGAGTAGCGTATAAAACAAGGGCGCGGCAAGTCAAACCTCCCTCTCTTTAGTCTTATTTCGATGACCAGAAGCTCGCACAAGTGTTTTTCCGACAGAGGGGGCTTTCGCCCCATTAGACCTCTTATCGTATGGAACACGATACCATACCTTGACGTAAATCTTTATACAACTATTTCCATTCTATTAAGAATTCTCACCTTGTACGAAAAGACCTCAGGGAATTTCTTCTTTACAACTATTTTCAAGTTCTTTTCTGTATGTCATGTCATTCGTTCTAGTAAGTTTGCTCAAGTAATAAAATATGTTGTTAATTCGTCGTGAATTGTTTTACATTGTTTAACACGAGGAAATATTAAAGCATAATACATTTCTTCTGCTACAGCTTCTGAATTGTGTTCTTCACACTCAAATATTAGTAGCAGTGACTCATGTTACTCATTTGCGATAAATATACGAAGATAGACCTCTAAGTCGTCGATACCATAGTCCACTCCATTGCAAAACAAACGATAATATTTAAACAAGAATAAACAAAATATTTGCGAGAATACATCAAGAAATGAAAAACAGAAAGAATGAATGCATGTAAAAAGGTCTATTACAGTGTGTGTGAAGTTTGTTGGAGGTATGAAAGTTTGTGAGAGACTTACATATTTGAGTAGACTTCCTTAGTTGTTGATTGTGTTGAATTGTTGACATGTCTATACGGTTGAGTTTCTTTGTTTTAATGGCATAACAACCTTCGTGGATTATTTAATGCCAAAGCTATCCTTGTAGAAGAAAAGTAGTGGTGATATTTAACATATAGCTGAGTGAATAAGAGAGTTCATTCCTTTTCTAAGGATATTAATCCAAAAGTGAATATAAAAGCGCGACTAGAGTTCGAACTCGCTTAGTACGATATCATAATCAAGCACGTTAGCCACTACGCTACGATGGCTCCCCTTTTCCCATATGTATAAATGTAATCTCACAGCATTGCTTACAGAGTTCTACTGTGGAGGATTGTGTTCATTGTACCAGGTTATATTCTAAGTTTGGTTTGGTTTGGTTAGGTTTCATGGCACATTGTAGGTTATTAATGCCAAATCCATTTTAAACAAAAAACAGTTCTATTTTAAACAATTCAGATTAGTATAAGTATAGTTTTTTGTTTACACACAGTTCAATGTCAGTTTAGCATAAGTACAGTTTCAATGTCAAAAACAGTTTCTATTTCAAACAGTTCCATTTCAAACAATTTAGTTTAGCATAAGTATGCAGTTTAAATGTCAAAACAGTTCTACTTTGAGCAATTCAGTTTAGCATAAGGACACAGTTTAGTACTATTTGACCCATAGATATGACTCTATCAGGTGCTACCACTCCGAGCCAGAGTGGACCTGGGAGAGATGGCAAGAAAAGGGTACTCCTTATTCCCCAAAGCTCCAGCATTCCTGGAACCTCACCATTAGATTGTTTAGTGTCATATCTAGGACATTCGTTGTGGGGGTCTTACTCCAGCAGATATGCAGTCGGTGTTTTCTACAGCCCCAGCCGACTGGGCAATATAACGTAAGGATCAGAGTCATTTATATCTAATGAAACTAGCATTTTAAGAGACTGTAGTGAATTTATATTTCTTTCTTTATTTACAGAAGTGTAGCGAAATTAATAAAACGAAGTTAGGCAACAACACGGCAAGTAACTTTAGTTCTTCCTTCAGACCTCGAAACTTGGGTGGGACCTTCGCATGCTTCTTTCACTGTGAGAATAACAAAACCCACAGCCGTTAGTCTATAAACTGGAATGGTCAAACAAGAAAAATATATGGTAAACGACTCCTTACGTTTAAACCAGTGCAGCACGAGAAAATTTGCGTTTTCATTTCGGCAGCTATTCGTTGGAATGACAAAGCTTCCACTCATCCAGCTTTTATTTATCTAATTTTTGAAATACTTTTGAGTCTCTCCAAGAGAGTTTTCTTCCAAGGAATATAGTATTTCCCCTAAGGAGTGTAACACTTTAAAGAGATTAAGTTAATAAAAATCAAATCTTTAATTTCAATTGGTTAAAAGTCTTATTTCACAATAAAAATAGAAGACCTTTGAATTAGCTTTGTAGCAGCCACGGATCTATTTCCCTTCGCGAATCAATGCCCCCGCTAAGAGAGTCGGTCACTCACTGACCAATCAACTGGCAGAGCGCATTAATTCCTTCTTCCTCTCAAGAACTATTTTTCTAGTCCCTTTTGGTGGAACAGACAAGATCAGAGAGACCTGAGCCAGCAGCAGAAACACATCTCTCTCACATGACTGCCACTGATTCCACTTGGAACCCTTCGCTCGCTGTTAGCTTCGCACACGCTTCCTACAAACCAAGGACCAATATACTGACCAGCGACACCCGTTGCTGTTAGCTTCAAACACGCTTCCTACAAACCAAGGACCAGTGACACAAAAGGGACACTTTCTCACTCTCACTCCTTTACGCCTGCTACTATAATAAACCTTTCTTTGTTGTGTTGTTAAAAAAAAGAAGTTTCGTTATTCATTTGTGTTGCTTAATAATATATAGTGTTAGAGAAATTAACCATTTCCCGAAACACTAAAGCTTAAAAGTATCAGTTATTGGAATAAATGAATACAAATGGTAAGATCGTTTAACTTCATATATTTTTGTTTGGCTTCCAGCGTTCGATTACAAGTTTCTCCATTGATTGATACCTTGCGTTGGGTAATTTGTTCGTTGGCAAGGCTAGCTGGTCATCATTGTTTGTGAGTTCAATTCTCATTAGGTTACTGATACTGCCAGCATTGTGCCCGTAGGGTTGTGGCTTACATGCTGAGCTAGAACACCGTAATGAGGGAGTTCGAACTCCAGTCGCGCTATTACGTTCACTTTCGGACTAATACTCTTGGAGAAGGATATGAACCCCTTATTCTCCAACCTATGGGTTAAATAGTACCACTGCTGTACTTCTATAAGGATAACTTTGGTATCAAATAACCCACAAAGGTTGATAAGCCACTAAACAAAAAACCCAAAATAAGAAATTATTTTCTTTTCTTTTTAAGGGTTAAAGAAAGTTAAGCTATGAGTTAAATTGGACCACTTTTGTTCTTCTACAAGAATAGCTTTGGCATTAAATAATCCATCAAGGTTGATATGCCATTAAACAAAAAAAAAACCTAACCAAATCGGAAATGATTTTCTTTTCTTTTCTTTTTAAGAGTTTAAGAAACTTAAGAATTATCTCCCTCGGCTTTGGGTTGAATAATACCATTGTTCTTCAACAAAGATGGCTTTAGCATTGAATTACCCACAAAGGTTGATATGCCATTGTTATATGACCGAAAGAGATCTCTTTCTAAATTATTGTACACACAAAATAATGATTGCAACTAGCGCCCACGAGAGCATTCACTGGATGTTATTGTTGATGAGACTTTCTTCAAAATTGAAAAAAGGGGTTTCTGCGCATAGCATCAGCGCAATAGCGAAACGTCGATGCAATTTGTCAAAAAATAAAAATAATTAAAAGTAATTTTTCGGCCAATCTGTGACCTTCGAGGTAAAAAACAAAGAAAACCCAATCTGATCCGATCAGAAGAAGGCAGATGACAGTCCGCAGACCAAAACTCCAACTGAGAGAGAGAGAGAAAGAGAGAGAGGCGAAACTTGCAACCACGCATCACCTACATTGACTTTCTTCATCTCCGCTTTGAAGGAAGTGACTAACCCGTAAATCCCCAAACACCCCTCTCCTCTCCACGCTCGTAACATCTCATTGACCACGCGCACGTAAGTCCAACAATCCTACCACTATTAAGCATAGGACATTTTTTCTACTTTTTAATTCCATATCAACACGTTTTTACCAACCCAGCTATTTAAACTTTTTACTCATTTGTTTCCAATACAATTATTAAAATTTTTACGTGCCTTCGTGTTCTTTGCTTTTGTTACTATGTTTATTTCTTTCCTTGCAACTATACGCTGATATAACACTATTAAACACAGAAACCAAATCAACCAATTGAGAAATGACTTCTTTTCAAGAGTTAAAGAAACTTAAGAATTATCTCCCACAGCTATAGGTTAAATAGTTACACATCTGTTCTTCTACAAAAATGGCTTTGGCATTAAATAACCCACTTAGGTTGATATGCCATCAAACAAAGAAACCAAATCAATCAAATAGGAAATGACTTTTTTTCTTTTTAAGAGTTTGTAGTGGGAGAGAGTACGTTCCGTAATTTACGGAAGTTACTTTCAGGTTTAGTTCCACCACAAATACAACGCAAATTTTATAAGTATATAAACAAATGGAATATGACAACAACGAATATTAAGAAACAAACAATTTAATAATCATAACAAGCAGGATAAAAATAATTAGAAATACAATGTTCATGTTATGTACGTGTGTGTGCATGTAGAAAATACAGCTATGGCCAGTTGAATAAAAATATGATTTGTTCGCCCATGTGCGTGTGTGTGTGTGTGTGTGTGTGCATGTTAGGAAAGTCTATTGACCCAATATGTCCATAGTTGGCCGAAGTAAAAAGTATAAAAAATTGACTTTACTTACATACATGTGTCTGCGTGTTTGTATATAAGTGATGGACCGTAAGTATGGGTCGTTTTTATGACTTTTGGCGACAAAGTGTCGCATCTGGTAGTCGGCAAAAGAAAGTTGCATGCCTTTTCGCTTTGAGTCTTGTGGCGTGGCTTTGTGTTGTCCGTCCTGGCCTCTCGTAGTGGAAAGTCTTGGTAGTGGAAAGACCGAGTTAATTAAATTCTTCGTTATTTATACTTTTTGGGGTCACTAAAGTCAATTAAAAATAGGATCTTGTTAGGTTATATTGCGAATCCTAAAATTCAAGCGCGCAGACATTTCTTGACCAATAAGATTTGTATATATACTTATTTATTTTGGAACCTAAATATTTTTCTGTTTATTAGTTTCTGAGCCGGATTTTCTAGAATGTTCTTATTTTGTGTTTTTAGCTGATTGGTTGAAAAATATAAAAGTGTAACTTTAATGTTAATATGATTTTGATCCGAAACTTCTAGAATGTTCTTATGTATGTTTTTGGGGTTGATTATTTTAAAGCTAAAAAATGAGTATTCTATAAGTTAAAGAAACTTAAGAATTATCTCCCCAAGCTACGAGTAAAATAATTCTACTTCTGTCCTTCAACAAGGATGGCTTTAGCATTAAATAACCCACAAAGGTTGACACGCCCTTAAACTACCCCCCCCAAAAAAAACAGATAATTTATTTTGTAGCAATAGCATATTTCTCTACATCAAACAAGCAATTATTTTATCCATAAAAATAAATCTCGAAAATTTTCTATCTTAAAGGGCAAAAGTAAGGGTGCTTCCAGTGGTGTAATGGTTAATAAGTTAGGTTAGTTGGCAATTGTTAACGAGCTTAATTCTCACAGGGTGCTCATACTTCTGGCCCTGTATTACAACTAAGCTATGCTGAGTAAATAACTAAAAGCCAAAGGTATGGGCGCTCCGTGTGGTGTAATAGTTAGCAAGCTACAATCATCATCATTATCATCATCAAATCGCGCTGACAACGTAGATTTCCCTGATTCTCTCGCCATCCGTCCCTATCATCCATCACTCTTGGGGGGTCATCCAGACTGATGTACGTAAGTCCTTGCTGGACGGCCAACACAGGTGCGTCCATGTGGAAGAGTCCATGAGAGAACATTGCTTATCAGTTTGTCCTTATTTTTCCGTCAGTGCCCAGGATGTCTTGTTCGTCTTATTTGATTTTATTTGGTTGTTTGAGTTTTATGGCATACCAACCTTTCTAAGTTACTTAATGCCAAATGCGTTTTTATACAAATAAACAGTTCTATTTCAAACAATTCAGTTTCGCATAAGTACACAGTTTAATTGTCAAAAACATTTCTACTAGAAGCTATTCAGTTTAGTCATACAGTTCTAATTCAAACAATTCAGTTTAGTATAAGTATAGGTTTTGTTTACACACAGTTAAATGTCAAAAACAGTTTCTATTTCAAACAATTCAGTATAGCATACAAAAACAGTTCCATTTCAAACAATTTAGTTTAGTATAAGTATGTACTTTAGTTCTATTTAACCCGTAGATAGGGCCCTATCAGGTGCTACCACTCCGGGTCAGAGTGGACTTGGCAGCGATGGCAATGAAGGGGTACTCCGCATTTCCCAAAGCTCCAACAATACCGAAACCCCACCATCAGATCGTTTAGTGTCATATCCGGGACATTGGGTGCCCCTTTCATATGGCCTTGTGCCACATCTAAGCAAAAAGCTTAGTAAATTCCCATATCCGGGACACTGCAGAAAAGCAGTCGGTGTATTCTACAGCCCCATCCGACTGGGGAACGTCTTAATTGGATAGTTTATGAGATGGGAGGTAAGTGGAAGTACAGCTGCTATTTTTATGGAGTGTTGTTTCCAGGATTTGTTCAAAACAGCACGTAGCATTTTTGTGCAGTTCCCATCCAGCCTTCTTGTGAGGCCGAGGCTCGTTGTGTGCCCCATATATCCGGCCTTGTGTCCAAATTAAGCAAAGCTTAATAAATAGGCCGGAGGTTACTTTAATTTTCGTTTTTTCTAAACAATTTTGCGAGTCAAAATTGTAGTACGCCTTTGAGGCCGGGGTACCGAAAAATAAAGTAATCCTTCTTGATTTTTTAAAAAGATATTTTATTTATTTACTAAAATTCGTCCATTTGAAAAGAACCTCCCAGTGTAGATGACCTGCATTCTTGGAAAAAAATAGACAATACAATCTATTTTCTTCAACACACAGAGAGAGAGAGAGAGAGAGAAAATAAGTTTGACTGACAGTGATAATAGCAAAGCGACAATTTTTAGCGTACACTCCTTAAAAATCTTAAATGAGATTTTTAGTCTGAAATTAGGACTTTTTATTTCTCAAAAATGAAAATAAAAATTTAACGAGAAGAGTGGAATTAAATTATACCAGCAATTAAGAAGATTACAATCCAGTTATTTTAAGCAGAGTTAAAAATAAATAAATAAATAACAACCACTGAAGCGTACAAAAGGGAAAGTTGTTATTCCTCGTTATTTTGCAACAACTTGACAGTCACAGAAGACGACTACGACTATCTTTTCCTTTTACTCCAATTATTTTTGTCCTTCTTTTCAACAATGTCGCTCCCAAATGAATAAAATTAAATTCGGATTTATTAATAATCACAAGTATCGTGTCACACTTAGACTAACTTCGGTTTAATGGGAAAACAACAAAACTGAACAAATATAATGAACGGACTTTTAAAACCAAAATTGTAAGTTGATATATTTTGCTATTGATAAAACTTTTTTCTTTGTATTTTTTTTAAAGTTACAAGTTTGGGGTCAGCTCTCTTTATATTTTCTTATGATTAAACAATTATTAAAAGTGTGATTTTCTGTATTTTCGTAATTTTTTATCATCTCCAGTAATCTTTTTTTCTTTTTAAATCCAATCGGTTGAACAAACTTTATGGCGCAATTTTAAACAAAACTTAAAACTTTCTGACGAACAATATCTCGGTCTTACCTTTCAACATAGAAAGCCTCTTCTTTCTCTTAACTTGAATTTTTTCAAAATTTAATATTCAGCTTAAAAGGTTAAACAATGATTGGGATGAAGATTGTTAATAATCTCCCAAGTGAGGAAAATCAGCTTGCCTCGAAATTAACCATTAGAAATACAATCTTTTACCTAGGCTCGAACACGAACCTCTGACATGGCGAACAATATCTTCGACCATGCAGCAAGCCATGTTTAATGATTTTATTACTCGTTTTATTTTTATTTTATTGAAAAACTCTAAAATTAAAAAAAAGAAAACAACAACAAAAACCCACTCTTTAAATTCTGACGTTTTATTGCTAAAAATTTTTTAATTCAAATATTTATTTCTTTTTGATTTAAAAAAAAAATTCTGAAATTTGCCACTAATTCTACATTCTCTGAGATCATTTTAAATTTTATTCATTTAATCATTTATTTATTTTATACTTTCTGGTTAAAACGAAAGAAGCAAAATTGAACAACTGAAAAAGGGAGCAGCGATAAGGAAAATCAACTAACATTTTGTTGGAAAAAAACAAAAAAACTTATGATGTACATTATTAAAATTCAAATTATAGCAAAATCTTAGTCTTTTGTTCCAGTCAATTTTAAGATAAAACTTGCTTCAAATGTTTTTACTCTTTTAATTAAATAGAATATAAACGCGAAAAAATTGTAAGTTATTTTATAACAATAAATTTAGACCTGTTAACATGAATATGAAAAAATGAATAACTACTTCACGGCAAAATTCTGTTGTCAGTCAGCTGAATCTTAAACATAAAATTAGTAAAATTATTTTGTTAGGATTTTTATTGATATTAGTATCATTACATAAGTGCTGTCAACAATCTTAGGAAAATACCAAAAACATGAGCAATGACGAAAATTAAATAAAAATAAACAAATAAAATACAATCAGGAAGAAAAGAAACTGGGATTAAATGAATTTTTAAAATGTATTAAAATCTAAAACAAGACTCTTCATTTGGTTCATAAGTAAATAAAAAATAAATAAAGAGTAAAAACTTTGTAGAAAGTTTACAAGAGAAAAAAAAAACGCTCAAATATTTACACTAGTTTGATAATCTTCTTTTCTTAGATGTTGGTTCCATTTTTTGTGTTGTTTGGTTTTTGCTTTTGTTAATCAAAAAATATTAAAATGAATAAAAATATCAAACGTGTCGTACTATTAAAAATGTATAGAAACCGGTTAAAAGCTCCGAAAAGGTGAACTGAACTTTTCTTTATTAGACCTTTATTTATTATTGTTGAACGAGAAAAGTTTTGGTAAATTGGCCTAAACCTTGCTTTTTTTCTTGAATATAAATGGTTTCCTTTTTTTTTCTGTATTTAAGTTTAACTAGTATCATAGTACTCATAAAAACTAACGGATCATAAACGAAGCTTAGATTAGAATTTCTGCTGTTGATCAATGTGTAATATCTTTGTATATCTTTCATTTACTAAGCTTTTTTTGCTTAGATGTAGCACAAGGCCGCATGAATGGGGCACCCAATGAGAATCGAACTCACTCGTGTAGGATTGCTAGTCTAACATGCTAACCATTACACCACCCGAGGTGACCGTATATCTTTCATATATCGCATTTGTTGAATCAAGGAACATTTATTTTACTTCATCTACTTGACAAAATTGAAAGATCCGGTTTAACCGACCCAATCGAAGGTCATGGTTTAATGTGTTTTAAGTTTTAATTGACTTGCTGACGTAAGGAAAGGTTCACAATTTGCATTTATCTTGTTTTTATTAACAGTGTCTATTTTATGAATTTGACTAAAAATATTTGATTGGACGTAAACAATTTTTCATACTACTTAAAGTTGAGCTACTCAAGTGGTCCAAGTTAGACTAGCAAACCACTAATAGTGAGTTGAACTCCTTAGATGACCCCATACATTCGGCCTTGAGCCACAACTCAGCGAAGCTTAGTAAATAATTAAAGTTAGTTGTTAACAGTGTCGGTCCGACGAGCAATGTAATTAACGTTGATGAAAAAAATTCAGGTTCTCTTAACTCTGTTTTGGCATTCTCACCCGATGTATACACACGTTAATAATAACTCGGAAGATTTTTTTTTCTCTTAAAAAAAATGATTTTATTCAAATTAATTGTTTAATCGAGTGGTTTGTCTGAACTATTGGCCATTAACTTTTGGTAAAATTGTAATAACAAGTACCAAAAATGCATGTACATTTTGTAATGTACGAGGGGCTTACGATAAGTTTCCAGACTTTTTTCGTATGGGCACTTTTATTGATAGTACACACATGAAACTCTAGTCCTCTTCGAAGTAATCTTCTTCGGCTGCAATGCACTTGTTGTACCGTTCCAACAACTTCTGGAAGGCCCCATGGAAGTTCTCTTGTGTGAGCGTGTCAATGACCTTCGTCGCACCCTCTTTCATCTCCTCAATTGTCTCATAACGATTAGCCTCTGAGCTTAGGGAATAACCAAAAGTCACAGGGAGCAAGGTCTGGACTATAGGGAGGATGAAGAACTGTCTTGATGCCCATCTTGGTCAAATAGTCTGTGACAAGGATTGAGTTGTGGACTGGTGTATTATCCTGGTGAAAATGCCACTGGCCCGATTTGAAGAGTGCTGGCCTCTTCCGACGGACTCTCTTGCTGAACTCCCTTAAAACCTCAATATAGTAACCCTAACCTCAACCATAACCTTTTGGCCAATCAACTCTCGTGTGCTGACCTCCTTACTCCTTCTACATCTCTCATCATCCCTCATAGATTCCCTGCCTTCCTTGAATCTCTTATGCCACTCAAAAACTAATGCTCGATTCATGCAAGATGGTCAAAAAGCAGTCTGAAGCATTCCATAGGTTTCTGTGGCATTTTTTCCAAGTTTAAAACAGAATATTATTGTATATCGTTCTTCAAAAGTGTCAGATTGCATTTTTGAAATTCACCAGCTGTGACAATCAGGCTTTAGTAGAGTGTATTCCAATTCCTGCTGTAGCTGTTCATTTGAAGCTGAAATCATAAAAATTGGTCAGTCATTGCATAAGATGTATAGCAATAACAGTGAATTTTCAAGAGTCTACAACAATTTTAAATGCCCATATGAAAAAAAGTCTGGAAACTTATCGTATGCCCCTCGTATGAGCTACATGAAGAAGTGGTTTACGTCGTGTTTAATTGTTGGGAAATTTTGAGGTTTGTAAACTGACTCCTTTTCTTCTTATCCCATTCACTTGTCTTGTTTTTGTCTGTCGAAGCTGTAAGGGAATTGAGGACGGAGGGAAAAGACAAGGATACCTTTAGACCTAAATTTTATTTTGGGGGTTTACAACTATTCTGTGGTGAGGGAAATGTTTTCCTGAACCAGTAGAAATAGTCAGCTCCCTTAGTCAAAGCATTTGAAGAATATTATGGAATCATCTTCAGCAATTACAACTTTGAGAGTCTGTCGTGTGTTCAGTGGGTATGTTTAGCAGAGACTGCTACTTGTGGGAGAAATGCTATGCACTGCTAAGTTCTGGACCCAGAAAGTACATGCCCTGCTCATTAGCAGTAGAGAGAAAAAGGCCCTTTCGGTAGTTTTATTTAAAACATTTGTAAAAATGTTTTGGGGTAGGAAACCCCTTGGCCCTTTCGGTTGAAGCGTCTTGAGGTAACCGAGAGAGTTTCTCTTTGGAGCTAGGAAGTCCTTCATTCTAGGCATGCGTTGATTTCGCTTCTAGTCAGAGGCCTCCAGGGAAAACTTACTTTTGCATTTATTTATTTATCTATTTATTATGTCATTGTCCTTTTTTTTTTTTTTTTTTCTTTTTAATACCTATAAATGTTTTTTAGTAGATTCATTCATTTTTTCTAAGCCAAATCTACAATTTTTGCTTTGCAATCATTATCTCTCCTCCTTCCCTTCATTTCACCACATGATGTGTCCTGCTTTCTCATTCATGACACAGGAACATGTCTGTTAGGTTTAACCATTTATTACTAAGTGTCAGAATAAACAACAAGAGCACACAACTCATGATAGTTGGATGTAACAAGAATCAGTAATGAACCTATTATTGCTTATAACACAGCTACCCCCATTAAACTATTCCTAATCTCTTTTTACTATTGTGAGGAAAGAAGCTTGTAAGTATCATATTGGAATGTTTGGTAGTAGGGCAGTTATTTAGTCAAATCCCCACTCTCCAAGAACAATTAGCATTAGTACATCCATGGTGAAAAGAAATCACAGTACAACGCTTCAAAAGTCACCTCCCTAAAAGCTGGATAAAATCCATCCCTTATACTTTAGCATATAGAATATGCACCATAGTTACAAATAAAAACCTCAGAAAAACTCACCTATAAGAATTGCACATAACACTCCATCAGAAAGGATAATCAACAACACTAATAAATAAGTAAAGTTGGTGACTGTAGTCAAGAGCGACCCAAAGGCTCCCTTTTCAATAGCTACTACACCAAGGTGTAGGGAAGACCGTTACTCTTTCCTTGGATTGCTCCACTTTACCCTTGATATGTAACTTATAATGCTGAATGTTAAGCAAGATGTCAAATACCATTTTTTGAGTCTTTGGAATGACTCGACCAGGGATTGAACTCTGGTCTCCTGGGCCATTGGCAAACACTCTACTCATTAGGCTAATGATTGGCCTATTTAACTGGACCATAGGCCTAATGAGTAGAGTGTTCGCCAATGATCTGGGAGACCAGGGTTCAATCCCAGATCGAGTCATACTAAAGACTCAAAAAATGGTACTTGATGCCACCTTGCTTAACACTCAGCATTATAAGATAAGGATCAAGGGTAAAGTAGAACAATCCTGAGAAAAGAGTAGTACCCTCCCTAACACCTCAGTGTAGTAGCTATTGAAAAGGGAGTCTTTTGGTCACCCTTGTCTAAGGTCACAAACTTTACACTGATAAATTAAGGATTCAAATTAGCAGAAAAAAAGTAGGTAGAGTGTTCGCCAATGGCTCAGGACGGGAGACCAGAATTCAATCCCAGGTCAAGTCATACCAAAGATTCAAAAAATGGTACTTGATATCTTCTTGGTTAACACTCAGCAGTATAAGGTATGCATCAAGGGCAAATGGAGCAATCCAGGGAAAGGAGTAGTGACCTCCCCTACATCTTAGTATAGTAGCTATTGAAAAGGGAGTCTTTTGGTTGCCCTTGACTACAGTCGCCTATTTTACTTTTACTTACATCCGTGATATACTAACACTGAACAAAACTGAAGGAAAAACCAAGTAAACTCAATTACACATAAAAGAACAGTTAACATTTTCTTGGCATAATATACAGGTAGATGGCATTAAAAAAAATACACAAACATGTCACATGGTTGAATTATAGTGTTCTATGTACGAGCAGTCAGTGAAAGGAGTATAAAATGGAAAAAGGCTTGCTTGACAAGTGTGGATAATATAGCCATGTAGCTGTACTATTCCCAGACAGGGTTAGACTCTGTTGTTAAAAAAAATAGACACAAATAGAGATAAAGAAGAGGCTTTTGGATGTGTCATATAACACTATATAGGGCCTGCTAATAAACCTGCCAATTCTCAAAGAGAGGTAATTATTGTATTGCTACAACCATTTCCTCTTAAAAGTGGGGCGCCTACTATAGTTATAATCAACATGCTAGTTTAGCCAATAATTATTTCTATTGTGAGTTTAAGCTTCACTGAATTTTCCACAATTGTAACATTGTGCCATGTTATGGTAAGAAAGAAACATATCTATAAGAATTCCAATATATATAGTGACCTTCTGTTAAACCAAATAATTATGTCCTCACCAAAAGCTATGAATTGTTAAAAATCTAATCATTTCTGTTTGTTAATCAAATTAGAAAAATACATTGTAACTGTATGAAAATTATTGGTTTCTTTGGTTTAGTTTCTTCATTTAATGGCATATCAACCTCCATGGGTTATTTAATGGCAAAGTCATCCTTGTAGAAGAACAGCAGTAATAATATTTAACCCATAGTTGAGGGCAATAAGGTTTATACTTTTCCCTAGAGTATTAATCTGAATGTGAACTTAATGGCGTGATTGGAGCTCAAATTTACTTTGAGGCTATAGTGCAGCATTTTAGCCATTATATCACTGAGACTTCTTGATGTTAGCTTTTGGTGGCGGACTAATGAAAAAAAAAAAACTAGTACAACAATTTGTGTGATGTTTATTTTATTCTATTTATTTATTTTTTAATGAAAACACTAGAAAGGTATAAGAAAAATTTTACTCAGACAACTTTGAAATAAATCTCTTAAAATAAAGGAAATATCACAATTTAAAGGATGTCGCTTTGTCAAAGGAAATAGAAAAGAACTATTTAATTGTTGAAACATTCAGCCATCATGTTTTTTGTCCTGTCTGAATTTTTATGCTACTCAACATACTCTCTTGCCCAGTCGGCTGGGGCTATAGAATACACCGACTGCTCCTCTGTAGAGGGGTAAGCCCCCCCCCCCTCGAGTGTCCTGAATATGACACTAAATGATCTGATGGTGAGGTTTCAGTATTGCTGTAGCTTTGGGGAATGCGGAGTACCCCTTCCTTACCATCGCTGCCAGCTCCACTCTGACCCGAAGTAGTAGCACTTGATAGGATCCTATCTATGGGTTAAATAGAACTAAACTGCATACTTATGCTAAACTAAATTGTTTGAAATGGAACTGTTTTTGACATTGAAACTGTACTTACACTTAACTGAATTGTTTAATGTAGAACTGTTTTGACATTTAACTGTGTGTAAACAAAATCTATACTTATAGTAAACTGAATTTGTTGATTTAGAACTGTTTGACTAAACTGAATAGCTTGAAATAGAAATGTTTTTGACAAATTGTGTACTTATGCTAAACTGAATTGTTTGAAATAGAATTGTTAATTTGTATAAAAATTGATTTTGTAGTAAATAACCTACAATGATTGATATGACATAAAACTCAAACAACTAACCAACATACTCTCAAAATTCCAATGTTAGCCCACTTTCAGTTTTACAGGTTTTTTGCTGTCATGTCTACTGATAATTCTTTGTGAACAATTACAACATCAAGTAATTATTCTTAATACGAATAATTTACACACAGTTAAATAGCATCAAGTATTCCTAATGAATATGAATAATTTTTAAAGAGATCTATTTGACCCT
This sequence comes from Sepioteuthis lessoniana, assembly GCA_963585895.1. NCBI lineage: Eukaryota > Metazoa > Mollusca > Cephalopoda > Myopsida > Loliginidae > Sepioteuthis > Sepioteuthis lessoniana. The sequence goes on from OY757911.1 coordinate 109,910,370, forward strand.
TATATGGGACCTTAACAAGTAGTTTCATTCAGTGTCAGATGGTTTGGTTTTATAGCATATTAACCCTTGTAGGTTATTTATTGCCAAATCCTCTTTATACATATATATTAAATATATATGATTTGGTTTGGTTGGGTTTTATGGCATATCAACCATTGTAGGTTATTTAATACCAAATACTCTTTATAAGTATATGATTTGTAAACACATTTTATAGATAATATTTTTAAATGAGCCTAAGATCAATTTTTTCTTTTTTGCACACAGTTAAATGGTTTCACTTATTTCTATCTAATACAAATAATTCTGTTTACAATTAATCATTTATTTGCATACAGTTGAATATTTTCAAGTATTGCTATTTAACTCTAATAATTCAATAAAACATCAGTTATTTGTTTGCATTCAGTTTAAATGTCAAACAGTTCTATTTGACTCATAGATAGGACCCTATCTGGTGTTACCACTCTTTGTCAGAGTGAACCTGTGAGCAATGGCAATGAAGAGGTATTCTGCATTTTTCAAAGTTCCAGCATTACTGGAGCCTCACCATCAGATTGTTTAGTGTCATATCCAGGGTGTCCTTACCCCTCTGCAGAAATGCAGTCAGTGTACTCTACAGCCCCAGCCAACTGGGCTATCAGGGTCAGAGGGGATCTATAAATAATAGTGATGAAGGGTACTCCACACTCTCCAGAACCAGAGCCTCACCATCAGATGCAGTTTAGAGTCCTACCCTGGACAACTTCTTTTTTGTGGGGTGGGGCTCTTACCCACCTCTGCAGGGAGGTTACAGTCATCATATTCTAAGCCATATGCAGGACAAATTTAACATAGCCATTTGATCAAAATGGTTTGGTTTGGTTTCTTTGTTTAATGGCATATAAACTCTTTGTAGGTTATTTAATGCCAAAGCTATTCTTCTAGAACAGTAGTGGTACTATTTAACCCATAGCTGGGAGGATAAGGGGGTTCATACCTTTCCCAAGGGTATTTGCCTGAAAGTGATTGTAATAGCGTGACTGGAGTACGAACTCGCTACTACGATTCCACAGTCCATCGCTTTAACCATTACACCACGAGGACACCCCCCTTGATCAAAATGACATATCCTTAAATGCATATTATATTCAGTGGGAGCTGGAAAGGTCATCAGCTAAAAGATTATGATCAAAACATTATTCTTAGTGAAACACAAATACTGGAATGATCACTTTATTTTTAGATCATCCTGTTAGCTGGGGCTGTAGAATATGCTGACTACACATCTGCAGAGAAGTAAGACCCCCCCCCAGCAACTAATATCTTTGGTATGACACTTGAGTATCTGATGTTGAGGCTCCAGTACTGGAGCTTTGGGAAATGTGGTGTACTCCTTCATTGCTATTACTCCCAGACCCACTCTGACCCAGAGTGGTAGCACCTGTTAGAGTCCCAATTATGGGTCAAATAGAACAGTTCAATCTTTATCTAGGGATTATTATCATTATTACTACTGATTGGAATCGATAAAGCTATGTTCAAGTTCATATTAGATAAGAATATTTGATAAATAGAATTGCTTGTATTAAACAGCAATACTTGAAACCATTTAACTGTGTGCAAATAAATGATCTATAGCAACTTGTTTAAAAAAATAAAGTTACCTTCATGCAGTTTGTTTACAAATCGCCTGTGTGTATTCATGCACATGTGTGTGTGTGTGTGTGTGTGTGTGTGTATATGTGTGTGTATATATATATATATATATAATGTGTGTGTGTCTGTGTAGTTGGGCACTAGTCCTTCATTTAAGCATATTTGATTAAATAATAGACACATTTTGTCTATATAATTTTATTAGGATTCTTTAAAGTTTCCGGACAAGTGCTTTGGTTTTTGGTTGGAGTTGCTAGATGAATTTACCGAAATTATCCTGAGCACTTTCGGACCCTTCATAGGCCACCATCAGATGTTGTTTGCAAATGTAAAGATTTTGTTTTTTAACATTGCAAAAATTATGTAAGTATAGTTGGATTAAACTGAGATGTTCATGACATTGAATAAATTTAAAACAAAATGCTATCCATGCAAATAGAATATTTATCGAGAGTAATAGAATGTTTTTAAATTTTTTTCTATGTTTTTCACTTTGTTAATAATTCATGCAAATAAATAAAACAGAATTTGGCATTGAATAAACCATCAAGAGTTGATATGCCATTAAACTAAATAAGCTTTATATTCAGATGTTGGTTGGGATACAGATCCTCAGGCCTGTTGTCTGAATGAGAGGAAATTTCAATTACCTATTAATTCTAATTCTGGGTAGAATTTCTTCATTCATTTTATATCTTTGAGTTTCATGCTTTTATAGGTGACATAAATAATACTTTTTGCTATCTTTTTTGCCAGCCTGAGAGTAAAGGTCAATACTCAACATGTAAGGCAGGTCTGTTTCCAAAATGGGACAGATTGTTTTTGGTTTAATATCTTTTTTTTTTTTCTTCCTCCACTTGATGACCTTTGGGCCATTTCCAAGGTATGAAATTACACAACTAAGGTGAAGACACTAATTCAAATCATAAATATTTATCTTAGTTTTAGTCACATGTTGAAATCAATTTTTAGGGCTAGTATATTTTTCTCTCTAGAATCTGTATATTAATACTATTGTAGCTAGCTATGTAAACACCCACCTCCATTCTCTCAATTTTATATCTGTAAAGAAAAAAGGGGTCGGAACTCCTTCCCGCCAACTATGCTGCTCACACCAACTTTCAGAGTAACACGACTCCGCAACTCATGCCAACTCCTCTTAACTCAATGTCTGCTCTCCACTTTCAGAATAACACTACTTCACAACTCACGCCAACTCCTCTTAACTCAATGTCTGCTCTCCGCTTTCAGAATAACATGACTCTGCAACTCACGCCAACTCCTCTTAACTCAATGTCCGCTCTCCGTTTTCAGAATAACACGCTCTGCCTCACCAATTTGGTCTTTTTATAGCCTCTTCTCCTCATATGCAAATTACTGCTACTCGCATATAAGGAGTCCACAAACTCGCATTCCTCTTTTTTTCTTTCTTTTCCCGACAGTCAAACACAGATGCGATGTGAGTAATCTATTCCATTACTTTTTATACCACAATATCCATTGAAGTCCTTGTGGTATAGTGGTTAAAGAGTGTAACATCATAGTGAGTGAGTTTGAACTCCAGTCACTCTATTATGTTTGCTTTAGGACTGATATCCTTGAGAAAGGCATGAACCCCTTTATCCTCCAGTTATGGGTTAAATAGTACCCCTACTGTTTCTATACAAATATTGCTATGGCATTGAGTGGTGTAAGCGATGAATGATGGAATCATAGTGAGTTTGAACTCCTGTTGTGCTATTATGTTCATGCTCAGACAAATACCCTTGTGAATGATATAAACCCCCTTATCTTCCCAGCTATGGGTTAAATAGTACCACTACTGTTCTTCTAGAAGGATAACTTTGGCATTAAATAACTGTTGTACTCCTTACATAATGGACTCGCACCCCCTCCATAAATACACGTCAAGGAGAGCATCAGGAGGAGTTCACCAATCAGCGTGACACAATCACATGTGATAACATTTCCCTAGTGGATGGATAGTCACTACCCCACTGGACTCTCAGCTTCCTATCAACTAACTACTGTTTAACCAGGTTCACTTGTATCTTGTTTCTATTACTTGAATATATGTTTTTCTATCAACCCTTTTTGTGTTTCCCGTGTCTTTCTTTTGTCAGCATCACAACAATAACCTGTGAAGGTTGATATGTCATTAAACAAAGAAAAAAAACAAAAAAAAACTGCAAAGGTGGATATGCCATCAAACACAGAAACCAAATCAATTTGATATCCATCTAAGGGTGGTGGAAAAGATTGATTGACAAAGTAAAGATACTTTACTTGCCTCTATACCTATGTAAATATCTTTTTTTTTCTTTTTTTTTCTTTTCTTTTTTTTTTTTTTTGCTATGTGGGTCAGCAGGACAATTAATGCTGAACTCATCAGCTCTCTGGCTTGTCGTAATACCTGTGCCAGCCAATAAATTTCCACCATGCTCATTTGCTTTCCCTAAAATTCTACAGCTGTATTGGAATTGTATGTATTTATCCAACCTGCCACTACAGGCTGGATGTGAAACAGGTTTTATTTTTAAGTAGAGTAAAACTGGTTTGAATTTAGAGTTTTCTTTCTCCTAGACTGGTTGCCTAACCTAGTTTTAAGAATCTAGCCTGCCATACTCTTTATCAGAAGAGTCTCCATAGCGTCATTGACTAAAGTGCCAGACTACAGAATCCTAGTAAGTATTTGATAGTACAGCCGTCCTCACCAAACATGGGGGTAATTCTGCTTCTAATCTGCTGATTGGATATATCTTCAGATGACACGACTGATTCATTATCTGCCATGTTGTGTTTTTTAGATCCAGACAACAGCTCAATTGCTAGTCTGAGTCCCCAATCAGTAAGTAAATGGTTAAGACCGCACAATTAAGAAATTAAAAAATAAAATGAAAGTCAACACCAAGAACAGAGAACAAAACACAGCTTGTAAATTTAACAATATTTAGTATTAAAAAAAATTTCTTACAAAGATGAAGTTTTAGTCAGGGACTGTCAATTCCTTTTAAAGTTTAGGCTTTTCTATCTCTTGCTTACACTGGGCAGTCTGATACAAGGTCAAAAACTCAGAGCTTTGGAGAAACTGTTCACTGACTCGCATACTGCTCTTTCTCTGTCTCTCATTGGTTTGCTGTAGTCTACTGCATGGGATAAACCTGTCATTTTATGTATATTTTCAACTGAGGTTAAGGATGGGATGTAATTTACTAAGCTTTTTGCTTAGATATGGCACAAAGCCATATGATTGGAGCACCCAGTGTGACAAACTCACTCATGAAGGTTTGCTAGTCTAGCTTGCTAACCATTACACCACTCTAAGCGCCCAAGGTTAGGGATGGGATGGAACCAAAGAAAATATCAATATTCTACAGATTTGAGACTGTTTTGAAAAATATAAATTGCATATTCAAATTCTTGTAAATTTTGGGAAAAAAGGTTCCTTTGGACAGTGACTGGTGTCTTTGATCTTGTCAAAACAATTAAGGCATCCTAAATAAAACAATAACAATACATTTGCTTTTCCTTTTTTTTTCTATAATAATTTGCTTTCATCAAATTCCTATTTCATCAAAATAACATAATTTTTGTCTACACTACATTTCAAAACCCATGACATAATACACATTTGTAATGTATTTCTTTATTCTTCTAAAATCCAAATCTGTTTCTTTTTCCTCTGGTTAATAAAATTTCTCCAACCCTCTATAGGGTTATAAGTGATTTTGAACTCCAGTCACACTATCACATTCACTTTTGGACTAATATCCTTGGGAAAGGCATGAACTCCTTTATCCCTCTCAGCTATAGGTTAAATAGTACCACAATTGTTCTTCTACAAGGATGGTTTTGGCATTAGGTAACCTGCAAAGGTTGAATACCATTAACAAAGAAACCAAATCAAATCTACTCTATATCCATAACTGATAGATTCATATCTTTCTAAAGGGTATTAGTGTTAAGTGAATGCAAAAAGTCTCATCAAGGATTTGGACTCAGGTTGCCCATTTCATATTCTATGAATAAGCCATTAAGTAACTTGCATAGCAAAAGTCTTAATTTTGAAGTAAGCTTCAAATGAATCAATGAATTATAGCTAAAATGTTTTAGCACACTTGGCCTTGTGCCAAGCTAAGCTTAATAAATGATGATTATGAATCCCACTTGTTCAACTGCTATGTTTAGTCACACAGATACATACACATATATTTTAATGTCCAACTGACACATTAATAGTGTAATTTTTGAATTTTAACACACTGAAGTACTGTCTAAAATGTTCATGTTGTTACAAAGTTACATTTTTAAGATGTTATCAAGTAAGTTATTCTGCTTTAAATTTATAGTTCAGTGTCCTCTTTTGTATATCCTCCTTGTAGCATGACTATATATCTATCCTATTTTTTTGTATTCAAACTACATACAACCACTGTCTAATATCACTCCATATATATAAATATATTATGTTAATAAGATCTTGGGAATTGAATTACCATGACTAGAAAATCTGGCAAACACTTGCACATGACATATAAAACCACTGGACAGCTGTTTCAAACTTATTAGGTCTCATGAGTAGTGTATACCGTGATCTCCCCCACTGAAGATCAAACCAGCAACCACAGAATGCAGAGCTGAAACTCTAATACTGAGCTACTGGTCCACATTGCACAAAAGTAATACCAAATTAACTAGCCATGGCAATTGAATGACCAGTTAACCTGATGTGTCTTGTAAGTTACACAGTCACCTCCAGGGCCACATCTTCCTCTACTTAAGACAGAAAATGTATACACATCTATATCCTCGCCCATGAGGTTATAATTTCCTGGATGCGTATCTCCAATCCTCTTGGGAAGATGGATTTTTGTCATAGTAATTCAATTTACAATATAACTCCTCAACTTAAAAATGTATGTTGAATAGGATCTTTTATCTTTTTATTCAATATTGAGCTTTGATTTTTAAAAGTTCTGGGAATCCTGAATCCTAGAAACTCGAAAGATGACCTCTCCTCCCCCCCACACAACTTTTTACATTTGTTTAAACTTTCAATTGAATGTCTGTTTGAGGTGGTATTTGTATCAACATGGGAGCCAGGCGCAGGGCCTTAGCCTAGACACACCTGAAAATGTCTTGAGTTCCATCAGCATTCCCCTAAAAAGGGGCACCTCTGGTACCAGGTGATAAACCAATCCCTGCCAGAGCAAGTAAGAGCCTGGAGGGATGGTTTTCTGAGGCCCAAGGAGTGCCAACCTCAGGTTATGAGAGAGACCAAGTAAATAAGACCATACTGATAAGTGTGTTGCCTATCTGCACTGCCCCACTCTAGCCAATATAAAAATGGGGGGTATTACTTATTGAGCAATTCACTTTTGGATTGTTTGTCTAGTTATGGGATAGTGCTTGTTTATTTATTGTGAATAATGAGCAAGTAGTAGTACTTACGTATGTTATATACAGGTTTTAAGATGACCACTGATGTTTCTAAGCTAGTGTAACTTAGGATGAACATTACTGACCAAAACAAGAATATTTATAACACATTCATAATATTAAAAGGTATCACTAGTAAATCATTTTTATGTGTATTTATCTCTTAAAATGACAGCATTTGTAACAATAGATTCAGCAAATGTTACAGCCAAGTTGGCTAGGGGCAGTAGAATATGCCAGCTGCATTTCTACAGTGGGATAAGACTCCCCCCCCACACACACACACCAACAAGTATCTTGGATATGACATTAAACAATCTGATGGCAAGGCTCCAGCCTTGGAGATTTAGGGAATGTGGAGTACACCTTCATTGCCATTACTCTCAGGTCCACTCTGACCCAGAGTGGTAGAACCTGATAGCGTCCTATATATGGGGCAAATAAAACAAACTGTGTGCAAACTGATATTAAATTGTGACTGTTATATATTGCAGTATTTGAAACCATTAACTATGTTAAAAAAAAAGCTCAGGCTTGTTTAAGAATGTTATCTACAAAATGTGTTTACAAATCATATATATATTTAATATATATGTATAAAGAGGATTTGGCATTAAATAACCCACAATGGTTGATATGCCATGAAAACAAACCTAACCAAACTGACAAAAGTGACAAAAACACTAAACTTGTTTGAAAAAATCTCAAAATAACAAATTAGTTATCTTATTAAAATATTATTCATAAACATCACTCATTAGTTTTATCAATAGTTCTTAAATATGGAGATGTAAAATAATTGATATTACCTTATCGTATAACTATGTGTAAAAAAAATGTCATTAGAAATTTGCACAGAAATATGTAAATACAAACATACTTTTATCATTGAGGGTTTTCAGACTATTGTCTTCATCTTTATTGTTATTTCCATAACGTTTCAGTTGATATGTCCTCCAGTTGTTTGTTGAACCCTGGAACCTACACAGAACTCTGAACTACATCTTTTATTGAATCCATGGGGGTTGCCTGTTCTGATTCCGTTAGCCATAACTGGGTACAAGTGTTAAGTAATCCTGTCTTGTTACTCACCTGTAGTCAGGATTGAACCTGCAACCTCCAGATGATTGTCTCCTTAGAAGCTTAGGGAACCAATGTCTATAACCGTTACACTATGTGTCCTGCTGGACAGTTTAGAGTGAATTTTTGGGACTTATAAACTTAATGTTCTTATTTGACTAGGATTACTACTATTATGTATGATTTTTTTTATCTTTGCTCATATTCAGATTTTTTTTTTTATCTTACTTTTTTAATTATCTTGACTGCCGGCAAGTAACAATACAGGAATACTTAACACTTGTACCCGGTTATGGCTAACGGAATCAGAACAGGCGACCCCCGTGGATTCAATAAAGGATGTAGTTTGAAGTCTTGTGTAGGTTCCCGAGTTCAACAAACACCTGGAGAAGGCCGGAGGACATATCAGCCAAAACATTGTGGAGATAACAATTAAGATGAAGACAATAGTTTGAAAACCCTTAATGATAAAAATCATCAAGCTTCGTCTCAGAAATTCAGACAACTTACAAACACACTAAATATGCAATTTCCTAACATCTAAGCATAAAATGAACCCACACCAGTTGTCATACTGTTAAAATCTATCAATCTGATATTTAGACTGATATTTTAAATCTAAAGACTACATACTCAGCTTTTTGATCACTTACCAGATTTTCTGGTTAAACCTGTAAACATAAAAAAACTTTAAAAAGCCTGCCTGAACTCTATCAGTAATGGTACACTCCCATTCTCACAAAATTCATCACCCAAATATGAGGTTGTTAATCTTCTGGGAAGTGTAACTTGTTCAAAACTTCCTAACAAATAAAATTTTTGAAACTTTCATTTGCAAAATATTTTTCCTTGGAAAATGACGCAGCTAACAACAGAAAGGTGTGGTTACTAAAATAAGATTGATTTATAATTGAATCACATCAACTTTTGTCTTTGTATAGTTTTGCCATGCCACTAATATTATACAATAGCATTTACATGCACAGAAATTCTAATTTCTTCACTTAAGTGTTGGAACTTTTAGGAATTGCACCTATCTCTGTCGAACTGATAATTTCTCAAAAAAAAAAAAAATTCATCTACATTTAGGAGTTCGTAACTTACCCAATTGATTGATGAAAGAAAGCCTTCAGGTATGCCATATCTTCAAAATAAGAATTGGAATCCTAAATTATTATGAATTCTCTGCGCTGTCCGCAGATTCACATGGAAAAATGTGAAAATCTTTATATTTGACCTTTTGTCATGAGGGCCATGCAGTAAAGCATTCCATTACTGAATTTCTGCAGACAGGAGTGTGTGTGTGTGTGTGTGTGTGTGTGTGTGTGTGTGTGTGTGTGTATGTGTGTATATATATATATATATATATATATACCACTAAGTAATTTGGCCAACATAATCAAGTGCAACCCAAAGGCTCCTTTTTCAATAGCTACTAAACTGAGGTGAAGAGGAGGGTACTACTCGTTTTCCTCGATTGCTCCACTCACCCTTAGTCCATACGTTATAATACTGAGTGTTAAGCAAGGAGGCATCAAGTACCTTTTTTCTTTTTTTTTATTTTTTATATGATTTGATCTGGGATTGAATGCCTGTCTTCCGGGCTATTGGCCAACATTCTAACCATTGGTGTATGTGTAGGCAGGTTTAATATCCTCGCAAAAATTCCATATACCCTTAAAGGAAATGAAACAGCTGGTGTCTAGTGCTAATATATAATTAATAATTGATATGAATTTTATGTTTATCATATTTGATAACTTAAAAATTATTTAATATTCTGTTTGCAGTTAGAACAAAATTTATTCTTTTTGGGATATTAAGTTGTAATTTATTGATATAATTGTTATGACCAATTATTAAGGGTCAAGAAATAAATAACTCAACACAGAGATATGAGGTGCCAACACAAATGTATCCAAAAATCTCTGAGGAGGGTTCTCTTTGGTTCAACGTACACGAAGACAGGCAAGGTACTTGCTGCTGCTCTCCATTTATTTCATTATAAATTATAATGAAGGCAAAAGGCCTTGGAGTTTTTGGGGGGGAGGGAAAGGAGCGGTCTTTGCCTTATCTAAGAATTCTAAGGGGAACCTAGCTAGCCACATTCACCGACCCATTCAACAGAACAGTAAATAACCATTCATCCATCGCTATGTGCGCTGCTACCACCAAAATACCACATTTGCTCTATAGAAGAAGACCTACTTAAAACCCCGAAAGTGATGTATGATTTTATATACAATTTTGTGATATTTTTTCAATGAATTTATATGCTGGGAATGGGAGAAAACCCCCAAAATATATACAAATGAAACCAAGGAAAAATTCCCCGTTTGGTTGCCCTCCCATCCCCCCGTCTACAAAAATGGAGGCTGACTGCTGGTGTCCGAAAACACCGAAAACAAGCTTGACCTGCCCTAGGTGGGACTGGGATCCTACTCTAGTGGGGTAAAGAAATACTGGGTTGGGCGCGGAATGGGACAATATAAGAAGGCAGGTAATATGATTTTTATATACATGTGAATTTTTCAAGATCTTCAATAAAAGCGGGCTGGAGTATGGGTAGAGGTACAAAAGCAATGGGGGTGGGGAAGATCTTGAGAACTAATGACTAGATGACGGGGACAATGACTGACATCATACTGCTAACTAGGCTTCAAGGGGGAACAAAGCTTTGCCTACTTACCAGGGGGGTGGGGTCCTGAAGGACCCGTACCGTAGACGCCATGGGCCGGCAGAGGAGGGAAGGATGACTCCAACATTGCCCCCTTTCTTACGACCAGGCTCGCTGCATTCACCCACCTTCTGCTGAATGTTATGCGATCCAAGCGTTTTCTATCGCATCTGATTTTGACCCTCAGCTGATGACGAAAATACAAAACCAGATCACGATGAGAAAAGTTTGCATCATCATACAATCCCTTGTTTCGTGTAGTCCAAATCACCATTCGACCTACAGCTAGGATCGCGAGAAACACCACACGCTTCTCACCCTGAAACGGAGGAAGAACATTGTCCACGACGTAACCAACGTCGAGCAGCACAAGCTGCTTGGGTTCAATGCGAACCGTCCACTACCTGACGGGATCCCAAAACGGGCGAACTCGCTCGCAATAGTAGAAGGCGTGCTCAGCCCTTTCTTCTAATCCACTGCCACAGCGAGGGCAATCAGGCATGTCTGCCAGGCCCGCCTTATAGTTCAAGCCAAGAAGGGGTAACGCACAAGTCGCCAGGTGAGCGAGAACTCGGAGTTGTTCAAGAAGCTCGATCCTGGCGCCCAATTCCAGTGAGTGCGGATCTACTCCACCGTCCAGCCTCGCCGCTCGCTAAGAGGATCAGAAGCGGAACCCACCACTTACTCCCGACACCACAAAAAAATTAAAAACAGGTAGAACCCCTGAAAATGAAAAAAGCAAGTAACAAGGCAACAAATAAAATCCGACAACAATAAAACAAAAAGTCGGATAGCAAGTGACAGAATAACAAAAACAAGTCAGTCAACAAAACAAAGAGTTCTCAGTAAGACTTAAAGAAAAAATAAAAGTTCAAACAAAAGACACAAAAAAAAAAAAAAGTCTTACCGAGATAACAAAATTAGAGTTGTAACGAGTAATCCAAAATATAACACAGATAACAACACGCTATACTGAAAAAAAAGGCGGGTGCTCTCCGCTCTACCAGCTAAGTTGTTGATTAATATACACTTTGGGTGAGTCCATTATTCTGGTTATAGGTGAGTCACCTACAACAATAATCCATAGATATGATTCCAGGCATCTTGCCACAGATGTTCTTTTGATTTCGGTTGCTTTTCAGCCTTTCTTTGGTTCAAATGATTGTACAAAAACTTGACGCTATTCAAATCTGGGTTTTCAGGAGGCCATCTCATAACTTGAACATTCCCAGATAGTTCCTTTTGCTCTAAATATCTTTTTACTCTTTGTGCAGTGTGCTTGGGAATGTTATCCTAATGGAAAATGAAACCATTACCAATTAGATGCATACCAGAGGGTGGATCAGAATTTGTCTATATTTCTCAGCATTCATTCTATCAATTTTAACGAAATCACCCACACCATTTGCAATTAAACATCCCCAAACCATAATTTAACATGAAAAAATGAATTAAAACCCACCGTTTAACCAACATTTACCATTGCGATGATGATGAGGTGGGCGACGGTTTATAATCTGCTATCACCCTCCTCTCTCTCTCTCTCTCTCGGTCCCTCTCCCTCTTCCCAAGACAGCTGTCAGCAGTCAGAATGTGCTAAGATTTTTGAGCACGGTGTTTGGGTTGCTCTTGCTATTGGCTACAGCCAAAAGCGGATTTCTTTAACATTACTGTTATTATAAGGGTCTAGTGCTCGGCATGGATTGCGCGTGTTCAACATTATAGCCGATTTTATGGGATGTTCAATGAATCTGACGGTGGCCAGACAAAGACCATCTGTTCAAAACAGCATCGTTGTATTATTCCCAGATATATTTATAAACTTCTGGCTACTTAGTTATCGAAACTTGAATAGGTACGTAATTTAATTGAGATCAGACTAACTATGTTTGCTTGAAATTAATGGATGATTTTTAATCCATTGACCGAGTTATTGGTCGTGCCGGGCACGAGTAGCACTAGTCCCTTCTCTGCCGCTGATATATATATATATATATATATATATATACATATTGCAAGGGTTCGAAAATGTTTTGTGGGTTTTACTGTGAGAGGGAGCTGGAGACCGAACATAACTGAAATATTTTGACCCCAAAGTTATGGATGTCAGCGTTGTCTTTCTCGTTCCCAGGGC